>SZWC01027704.1:18042-29645 GCA_023375785.1 Penium margaritaceum | reverse complement strand
GCACTATGGTCAATGCTTCTGGCACTTGTCACCTTCGCGACGCTCCCAGTTCCAAGAGGGCATGCTTCGGTTCAACCTTTCGCGTCGAGCTTTTGCTTCGCTCTCTTCTGAGAGCGGCAGCCGCTGTCATCGTCGAAAGGGTGCTTTTCAGTCTTTAAAGTCGGTCCAGAATGGCCGCTCTGGAATCGCAGCAGCTGGAATGTGGGTTCTACGCTGCCCATGAAGTGACAATTCATACAAGCGAGGAAGAGATCCAAATGACACATCACATGCTGATTGAGACGATATTTGAAAGCTATTTCAGCAAATGCTGAACAAAACCAAGCCTGACACCAATATAAAATCTCGGCCACACGATAATTGAACTTTCTCGATTTCATGGAATGAAAAACATCAATTCTGTTGATTCTAAGAGCAAGCAACAAGTCTTCATACATCAAGGAGTAGTTCCAAACAATTATAAGGAACAAAATTGAACAACGAAAACAACATAAAACAAACATCAAAGAATAGGCGTTTTTGTGTGCCTTCTCCTTTTCTGCCATTAATTGGGATGTAATCAGGCATTTATGCAACTCTTATTCCAAAGAAGGTGATCCTCAAGTCTAATCCATTAGTTACTTTTCTTCTCTTGGACAGTGGAAAATATAGTGGTCAACACAAATCAAACAATCTGACACCCATAAACTTTCATTCATGTGAGAAATGTAATTAATGGTAACATTTGCTGAAGTTGGATGGTGGAATCGAGGCTTAAATAAAGAAGGTTAAGGCCTGCATGGAAGAATTTGAAACATTTGTAGGAATTTGTAAATCACTTGGAGAAGTACAATGAGAGTTCCCTGAACCAATTCTAGGAATGTAGCCACAAGTGTAGACTTGTGGACCCACAAGGCGCCCGCCCTGGATGCGTTGAGACTAAGACTAGAAAAATTCATCTGAAGGCATCCACAAGTCTAAGTCTAGAAAACCAGACGAGGAGTACACTGCTTGCAGCGACACTAGCTTGCACTAAAAAAGGCACAGGCCTTTCTAGGAGGTGCATCTTTACAAACAGGCTTGTAGTGTCAGAGGCTGAGGCTTGTAGTGCTAGACTCTACAGAAGTTGTAAAGGAGTCTGAAGGCACTTGATGATGTGTGAAAGCATAATTGACTAGATGCACTTAGACCCTTCAGTAATCTTGGGAGTGCCTCCTTGCAAGCTCTTGCCTTGGAGGCTATAGGTGCTTACAAAATAACGTAGTTGGTTACATAACCACCAAGGCCAGCTGAAAACTCACCTGGTAGATGAAGAGTCACTTATAACTAAAAGTTCACAAGTAGGTTATGGTAGGAGGTTGGCCAACTACCCTAGAGTAAGAAGCAAAAGGGTCATGGACTCCAAGAGCCTCCAAGTGCACCTCAGATGTTGCAAAGGAAGGGATTTGAACCTCGTCTCCCAGAATTTAAAGAGGTGAATCTTCTATCCCTCCAAAGTAGATACAATGCACCACAAAACGCATCTTGGCACAACCCGACCATCAGAATTGAGTAGATCACAACAATTGAGAAGGTGTGTCTTCTTTGGATTAAACTTTCAAAACCATTAAAAGGTTGTATTTCTATATTTTAACAAATCTATCGTCTTGTGGAAGAAACAAGAGAAGATAGCTAAAACTTTTCACACAAGCAAAAACATTCTTCCTACGCTCTCGTGCCATAGAGTTTGTAATGTACTATTATTCATAAAAGTGAACTAAGAAGTGCTTTGATCCATGTAAACAAAACGAAGCTAAAAATGTCATTTATGATGATGGAGAAAAGATGATATCCTAAGAATCTCATGAGGAGTAAGATACCTTTGTGCAAGTGATTTATTCTTCATATCATTCAAAAGCAATTATTTCACGGATTTTCATGGTGGAAATTGGTTGGTCGATTTCTGGTTTTTGGGTCGATCTTTCTCCATAGATTTGGATCAATCTACGATGGGAATTTTAGTAGAGTTTGTTGTCTTCAATATCCGTGTTCAAGCCTTAAACGCTACAATACTATTAAGTATGGCCTCTAGCCTCTTAGCTCCTTGCCAACCATCAAGGGGTGTTTTTGCCTCTAAAGGCCTTTTTTTCTTTGCCACACCACCAAAGAGCTTCAACAAATAGTCACCTTCAAATGAATCTCTTCATCAAAAGGTACTTACTTACATCACGAACAGGTGGCATACCCCTTCATCATCAGCAACAACGACGAGGCTAACAAGACCCGAGATAACTTAAGGTGTTCAATTCTAGTAGCTCAACACACAAAGTTAGGTTAGTGCCCGTGCACATGGATTTCGTAACCTTAATCAAGCCCAGCACATACTATACAAGCAGGAAGAATTGGTTTTAGCTCTCTATCGGAAGAACTAACTCTCTTAGGATGTACATAAGTGTTCTCAAACTTCTAGGAGACATTCTCTTGTTTCAGTCATCACTAGCTATTTGATCTAGTGAGTTGTGTAAATCTAGGGTGATCCCTAGCTTTGTGGTATTGCTTAAATGTGTATTCATGCAAATATTACATAAGGTGTTTTTAAAAGTCTATGTAAGACCGGTAAATCTATGGTAATGCCTAGAGTTAGATTGTACTGGGAGTTTACATGTAATACAGTCCATTCTTCCGTTATGTGACCGTCAGAAGTCCAATTGGAAAATCGTCTTCCCACTAGTCAAATGTTACTTGACAGTATTCAAGTTTCTTTTCAAAGCTAAAGAGCAGGTTTAACCCCTAGCCTTGTCACATTCTAATACCTCTCAGATTAACAACTATAACTTGCATTATGTATTAAGTAAATGAGCAATAATGTAGCTTTTTCGTTGGGAAGGTATGGAATTTTTATTTCTCATGTTTTGGCATGGGAAAGAGGGCAAAAAGGAACTTTCTCTTGTGATGGGTCAATTCTCACGTGATGTGACCAAATTCCATTACGAATGGTCAAACATTTGCGTAATGGTTGCAAAATGAATTTTTGAAAGTTAAAAATGAGATAAAATTATTTCAATACAATTCAAGTGAGTTTTTTCTCCATTGGTTCATGGATCAATCTTTTTGGTAAAAACATAGTACAATTTTATGAAAGAGAAAGAATGAATGGAAGCCTTACATGAAATTCATGCTCATGAAAACTTATAAACTATACACATATTGTTTTATGTTTTATTCTAAACATTGATTCGTGCTTACACCATAGCAAAAAATTCATTGAAACTTCAAAGGTTTCGAATCATGATCTTGAAAGGGATTCAAACCAGCTATGTTCTTGAAGTTTTTTGATGGTGCATGTTTTTTGTGAGAATCTTCTAATCACTAGTGCCTTTTGTGACATGGATCTAGCAAACCACTTTAGTTGCTTTGAAAAACGTCTTAAGATTTTTGAAGCTTCCACACGTGTTGCACTTGAATCTTTGAAAAAAGTTGTGTTGATGTTGACTTCATATACATTCTCTAGTTGTTTGATGCAAACCACGTAAAATGTGCATGTTTCTGATCTCAACTTAATGGAGCCCACATTTCCACTTCCAAGTTTATTGACGACTACTGTGAGAGCATCTTTGCGTATGTTGGCTATGTGGTGATGTTTTCATTACCTATGCTTTGAAGTACGTTGATGACCTGGCTTGTTTTCACAATGTCATTTTTCACGTATGGACAGCGGACATGAGCTTGCTGTGGTTTAGATGACATATTTGTGCCCAAAAATTATGCAAAAAAAAATTTTATTCAATTCTCTTCAAATTTGGGGTTGTTCCAATTTTTTGTAATTTTTTTCCTGTTCAAAAGTTTGTGTATGGACCTCACGGTTCAACTAGCTAACATGGGTGAATTCTAAAATTGTGGCCTCAGATACGTGTGAATGTTTATGATAAAGTCGTACCGCAGTGTGGTGGTGGCCCCGGTCTGATGGCATCTGTGCAACCACGGCCTCTGTAGCGCTATGTGTGCCACGTGGCTCGAATGTGGGTCCAGGCCTGTGGGCGACGGATGGGATGAGTTGAGGGTCGGAGACCCTCGACTACCGCGGTTTGGGCCTACTGGGCCAAGCTTCCCATCCGTTTGTTACATTTGCTATCTGAGCGTTGGGGTTCGACACCCATTGTGGACACCGAGGGCGGGTCCATTCCTGCGTTGGAGGAGTGTAGCACTAGGTTTGCCATGTAGCTCGAATGTGGTTCCTGGCCTGTGGGCGACGGTTGGGATGAGTTGAGGGTCGGAGACCTTCAACTACCTCGGTTTTGGCCCAGTGGGCCAAGCTTCCCATCCGTTTGTTACAGCCTTTGATACTCAACATTTTGCACTGGCTTGTTTCATGTCTAGATTATGGAATACGGGCCGGTGATGCAACGGAACAGTTTGAAAGTGGACTTCGTCGATCGCGAGCGAGCCGCACAGGTGTCACGATGTTGGACAACACGAAAAGTGACAGCAGCGCGCGGTCTCAGCTCTTTTCACGGCTGGCCCACTTGGCCGTGCCCAATTCACGTGCCACGGCAAGGCACTCCAACCGAGAACTTGAGATCTTTTGACCCGACAACCGGAACCACGTGAAGCCAAGACTTGTGCGCATCAACAGCCGAACAAGCATTACAGCCCTTTTTGGGCTGCATAGTAAAACACTACAATCGTTTCCGGCCAGAAGATGTTGCAAGATAATCCCGATTGGTGGATCGGTCATTTTTCTCACGGGCCCACCATTGACGAATCTGAGAATCTAACGAACGTAAAAATCAACCAGCTGGACTGAGAATCCACCGGATTCTACAAGGAACACAAATAGTACATCCCAGAACCCGCCATGCAACTCCAATGAGGAATACACTAATATCATGGTTGGGTCCAATCCTAGGGTCGGCCTTTTTGCTATACTAGCCAAAAACAAATATCCAATATACAAATAAAAAGGGAAATCATGTTTCTTTGTGGTCATTCCATGCACAATAAGTTATGCAAACTCTTCAACATATGAAATGTATACACTTTACAATTGTTACGAACTAATAGTCGCAAAACCACCCACCTGTGACAACACACTTGCACCTCCCTGAAAGTGAAGCACCAAAAGGTGACACAGCTCGGCGATGGTGCAGTCACGCCGATCTGGATCATTAGTGCTCGCTTGTGGGAAGACTTGAACTTCTGGCGTGGTGGTCGTCGTGCGACCGGGGGCTGTGCTACTCGACACCAATCCCTGTGCGTGTGCCGCTTGAAGTCCGCGAGTGATCAGTGCCCAATCGAGCGGCTACTGGCACTCGGTGTAGCAATGAGCACCTCCACTTGTAGCACTCAACAATACATACACTCAAGAAAATGAGTGGAAGTTTCCTAGCGATGTTGCTGCTGACTAGGCGTCAGTGCCTAGTCAGACGGTGACAACAGTCACAAGTTGTGCACACAACGGCAAGGGTGTGGCTAGGGGACACAAAGCAAAGTGTCAGAATGCTTTAAAAAGCATTTGCAGAGAGAAATGAAAATTGACAGGTCCATGGCATAAGTACCTGCCGCAGCACACGGCGGGTGTCGCACCCGCCAGTGCAAGGTCTGTCCTAAAATCAGCCCAAAACCACTGTTTGGACGTTTTTTAGGGCATGCAGGCCCATGCAAAAACGAACATGAGCCCTGTGTGTGAGTGCGATGCAAAATGACAAGAATTTGGCTAAGTCTGGAACTCTGAATATAAAAGATCAGTGAGAGTCTACACATGAGCCCCTAGCAGGCTTGTATACGGGCGCTAGCAGCTAGTCGCACCAAACCCCGTCACCCCTGCTAAACCCAAATGAGTCAACAGGGAGAACACAATACATACACTATGACAGCAACAAAGGTGGTCTCCTCAAGGCACCGGAACAGCTCTCCGAGTGCCCGGGTCTCGACCATCGACAAAACATGAGCAGTGCCAAAAACATCTCGGAATCAACATCCAGACATCACAGATGGCTTTCCGAACATTGGAAGCCCCACAACAGTCATCGGGTCTCCTCGTCGCACTGGTACAGTCCACCGGGTGCGCGGGTCTCAACGCTCTGAGAATACTCTCCTACCTCCTAACAAGCCCACATGGCTGCCGGAACGCATCGACTGCGTCTCGCCGGTGTTGTCGTAGGTGCTGGAGAAGTCTCGGTGCACTCCGGAGGCCCGTCGTGTCGTCACGCCCTCCTCTACCATATACCCCAAATGTGGGTATATTGGTAAACCAGCGGTGTCGGTCGTGACGGGTGGAAGCCACACAAACCAACAACTCTGCGTAGACAAGTCTGAACGCCATGCCGTCTAAACCTACATGTGTAGACTCTCAAGCCGGACGCTACGACTGGTCAAATGCATGCATCCGGCAACAAACGTTGGACAAACAATGCAAAGACATGCAAATCGCGCCCACGGCCAA
Source organism: Penium margaritaceum (assembly GCA_023375785.1). Lineage (NCBI taxonomy): Eukaryota > Viridiplantae > Streptophyta > Zygnematophyceae > Desmidiales > Peniaceae > Penium > Penium margaritaceum. The sequence continues at coordinate 23,245 of SZWC01027704.1, read as the reverse complement.
TCCACCGAGAAAATCCTACAAGCTACAGAAAAACTCTAGAAGGTCCCAGACAGCATCCAGGACTCTGGGGGGACTGTCGATCAGCTCTGAGTAGGTAGTCCACCACCAGACGACGCCTCAGTGCCACCTGGGTCCGTATCAGGGATCTGCACGAGCATGGACACGGCCGAGTGGTCACAGCAAACTATACAGGTCAACATGATCGTCATAAATCAGAGCACTCCCCCATGACCCAATGGTATGCATCTCTATACGCGTGTAGCACTGAAATGAGTGCAACAACGAGTGGAAAAACAGTTGTGACACAGACACAGACACATCACGTACTCAACTTCTCTCAGGCAAGGGGCGAAGCCCAACGAAACGAATGGCCACCAAAAACTTCCCGCGCGCCAATGCCTTCGTCAAGAAGTGAGCATGCTGCATGTCAGTGCCGACCCATGTGACGGAGATCACGTGTCGCTCCACCAAGTCAGGCACAAAGTGATGCTCAACTGCAATGTGCTTTGTGTGAGCATGAAAGACACTAGAATTCTCCGCAATGGCAAGATCACTCCGGTTGTCACAACAAAGCTCAATGGTGGGCACTGACTGATCCAGCTCAAGGAACAGGCGGCGCAGCTATACTGCCTCAGCAACCCCTGCACCCAGAGCAACATACTTTTCCTCCGACGAGATACGTGCGATACAGCCCTGCTTCCCACTGCGTCAGGACACAGCGGTACCATCGAGCAGGAACATGTAGCTGGTGCGACTACGTCCATCTGGGCTCCAGGCCCGGTCGCTGTTGGTGTAGTCGTCAAGAACCACTGAACACTGCCGGCGAAAGCAGAGTTGAGGTACGGCGTGGAAACCACGTACCGCACCACTCGCACAGCCGCCTGGAGGGCTCTACTCTTGAAGCCTGCAAAAACTGTGCAAGGAGGTTGACGGCAAAAGCGATGTCGGGGCGTGTGGTAGTGGCCAGGTACATCAGAGATCCGATGCGGCGGAGGTACAGGGTCACATCCACTGTCTCCCCCAGGTGTGTGGGATTGTCCACCTTCAGGGCGTCCAACCCGTCAGGTGTGAGAGGTGTGGAGGCCGTTGGCACTTCGCCAAGGAGGTCACTGAAGTGCTCCCCCACAACATGTGTGTATCGGGCCTACTGCAACAGAAGCGTCTGGCGTTCGCGGTCTCGTGCAATCTCCATGCCAAGAAACACCGCTGCAGGACCAAGGTCCTTCATCCTATAGGCATTCTGGTGGACCCCCTTGGCCTCTTTCACGGCCTCCATGGAGGGAGACGCGATCAGGAGGTCGTCCACATAGACCAGGACGGCAGTGAACCGCTCAGGTGCCTGTGGAATGAAAAGAGAGGGATCTGCCTAGCTCTGTACATATCCAGCATGAGCTAGAGTGCATGTGATCTTCCGGTTCCAGCACCGAGGAGACTGTTTGAGTTCGTACAAGGACTTGCACAAGCGCCAGACCTTGTCACCGTCCTCAAAGCCTCGTGGCTGGGCCACGTAAATCTCCTCATCCAGAGAGCCATGGAGGAACGCATTGTTCACATCCATTTGATGCAGTTTCCAGTCATGCTGAGCCACCACACCAAACAAAGCGCGAGCTGAGGTCATGCGGCCGATAGGGGCAAAGGTGTTAGTGTAATCAACGCCCTCGATCTGAGAGTACCCCTTGACGACCAAGCAAGCCTTGTGGCGTTCCAGTGAGCCATCGAGCTTCACCTTCTTGCGAAGGACCCACTTGACCTGAATCGCCTTCCTCCCAGGTGGAAGGTCGACTAGCTCGTAAACTCCGTGCTTTCGAATGGCACGAAGCTCATCCTCGCAGGCAGCACGCCAGGCGTCGGCATCCTCTGATGACAGGGCGTCCCTCAGTGTGCCCGGATCAGGCGCCAACGAGGGAGAGCTCTAAGTGGCGAGAGCACACGCCTTAGAATTGGGCATGACGACCACAAGGTCAGCTGCTGCATCACAAGCAGTACGAAACTCGCGAGTGACGAGATCGTGCCCTATAGGATACACTGAATGTACCTCTGTGTGATCTGTATGGACACTCTAGCCGAGGGCCTTTATGCCGGGATCGCCATTCGCAACGCTGCGAGTGGAGTGCTTGGGTGCAAAACATGACACTCGCTGGGCTCCGGAGCCCAACGGTTGAATACGACCACCGGGCTCACGCGAGTAGCCTGGGCTGGAAGCGCTGACCGTAGTCTCAGAGGCAGGGAGGACCACATCCGGTGAGGACTGAGGCACAGGGATAGGTGATGCAGTCGGGGGAGAGGCTAGTGAACGGATGGGAGATGAAGGACCGGGAGTGGCAGCAAGACGGCCCACAGAGACAGGAGTACCGCTAGAAAGAGGGACATCATCATGGGTGTCTGTGGGGAGCGAGGGTGTAGGAGAGGAGACAGGCTGGATGGGAGTGGTCTCTGGGCCGACAGTGATGATCGCCGGGACATCAAGAGCCGGAGACCGAGAAGTGGAGGGGGCTCAAACGGACACATCAGCCGGACGAGAGGTGCTCGTAGGCTCAGACTCCCCCATCCATGGAGAAACCTCACACGTAGGAACGTGTGTGAAAGAAATCGACACAATCGAGGTCAAATCGTGGTAGGTGAGACTCAAAGAAGAGCGCGTCGCGAGACTCAACAATGCGACGACGAGTGGGGTCCCAAAAACGCCAGGCCTTTGATCGTGGAGAGATACCAGCAAAGGCACACAAGCGACCCCGTGGAGAGACCTTGGACCCCTGCTCATCCTCAGTGTACCAAACAGAAGCCACTGAGCCCCACACACGAACAAGACGCAGATCGGCAGGGTGGCCAAACCAGAGCTCATACGCTTTAACGTGGTCCGGAAGAGGACCGTGCGGGAGGCGGTTCCAGACCCACGTTATGTAGTCGAATCCTTGTAAGGCGAAGGATTTCGGGAGACCGCACTCAGACCGCATAGCACGAACAACATCCTCCATGGTGCGGTTACAGCGCTCAGAGACATCATTCTGCTAAGGAGTGGCAAGAGCAGAGACCTGGTGAAGAATCCCGTGCTCGCCAAAGAAACAGTCCATTTTGCCAAGAAACCCGCCGCCGCGCTCCGAGCGGAAGGTATGCAGCAAGTGGCGAGACTGACGTGAAGCCATCACTAGCTAGAGACGAAGCGTGAGAGCGGCATCACTCTTCTGGCGTAGGCTGTAGATCCACCGCATTCGGGTGAAGTCATCGGTCAGGGTCAGGACATATTGGCCCCGATCGGATAAGGACTCGACAGGGAGAGGACCGAGAATGTCTGAATGGACCAGCTTGATGGGACGAAGGGCTGGAGAACGGGAATCATGTTAGGTGCAGCGATGCATCTTACCCTGAGCGCAAAACAGACAATCGGTATTGGGATGCTTCTCGAATGATACCGCGTCAAGACAGAGGGCCGGTTGTGTCCTTGATAAGCTTCGACATAGTGTCGGAGCCCATATGACACAGACGTTGATGCAGCAGGCGCTGGTGCTCAGCAGACACGACACCAGTGACAAACACACGAGCAGGAGGGGAAGAAGAGCAAGGAGAAGAAGAGATCCGAGGAACACGATACAGATCATCCACAACAGAGGCATGAAGAACAACAGTGCAAGCATCAAGAGCTTTCATTGTCGCGGAGTCGGTAGTGTGCTGCACAAAGAGTCCCATCAAAGTGCAGGCACGCACAGAGAGCAAGTTGAGCTCAAGGTCAGGCACAAAAAGCACGTTGGAGAGATACAAGGGGCTAGACGGACCATCGAAGCACACAACCCCAACAACTTGGACTCGCAAGGACTGATCAGAGCCTGTGCAAACGGAACGAACAGACGCCACACGACCGAGAACAACGAAGTCATTACGACGACATGTCATGTGGTGAGTGGCACCGGAATCGATGATCCAAGTACCACCCGAATCATGACTGGAGGACGTCATGGTGCAACGGGCAATGGAACACTTGGCTGCAGACAGGCACTCGGCAACAGAGGAGGGAGAACAATGAAGGGCGCACAGGTGAGACTCAGAAATCCAATTAGTATTATCAGGTCCATCATCATCACATTCCTGCTGTGCTGCCCCACACGAGTCATCACAAGAGACGAGAATAGAAAAACAAACATTATGTGAACCATCCGGCTGTGACGGCACAGTCACACCTCCCTGAGAGCGAAGCGCTAGGAGCTGACAGAGCTCGGCAATGGTGCGGTCACGGGGGTCCGGGTCTCTGCTGCTCGCCGGTGGGGAAGCGGGAACTGCTGTAGTCGTGGTTGCCGCGTGATCAGAGGCTGTGCTGATCGATGCAAACCACTGTGCGTGTGTAGCCTGAAGACCGCGAGTGATGTGAGCCTAGTCGAGTGACTGCTGGCACTCGGTGTAGCGGTGAGCACCTCCACAGCTGTAGCAGTGAACAGTGCGTCCACCTCTACCGCCTGATGACTGTTGCTGCGATGACTGCTGCTGCGGTGACTGCTATTGGCTTGTGCCACACTTCTTTCTGCTCTTCTTCCCCTCTGCTGCTACTGCCACACCCTACGTCTGAGTCGGGGTAGCTTGGGGTGGAAGGGCAAGAGGAGGGCGTGCCAGAGGATGGAGAAGTGAACTGCGAGAGAGGCGTCGGTGGTGACGCGATGACCGGTGCAGCAAGTGAACTCTCTTGGTGGGCGGCAGCTGCCTCACAAGCAAATGTCACCTAAAGGAAAAGCTGATGCACCCAAGGAAGAAGCTCACAGCTGTGTCCCTCCTGCGGTCCCAAGGGGCGTGTACATGCGGATGGCACGCCACCAGTAAGCGGCTGCGGGCTTGGCAGGTCCCTGACGAAGGGAGTGGAAGGCACGGATGTGAGCCGCGTGGGTGGCGTGCGTCTCTGCAAAAGCAGGGACAATGCCAGCTCTCAGGCCGGACGTGGGTCAGCACCTGCGCCTGTGCCGGCCTCTCCAAAGAAGGGACGAAAGTCCACGACAGTCTCGCGAGGTATGGCGTAAAGAAGTTTGCGCATTGCCCAAGCCGCTGTCAGCACCCGAGCATGGCCCGTAACCTGGTACCGACTGTGGTAGTATGGCCAAACTCCCCGTGAAGTGGCCTAGACCTGGAAAAGGGTCTCCCAGTAGTCAAAGCCGTCCTTGCTGACATATCGTGGGGGTGGTGTCTCGAAGTCCTCAGGTTGCCGCTCCGTAGGGAGAGCAACCAC
>SZWC01027703.1:9375-15004 GCA_023375785.1 Penium margaritaceum | reverse complement strand
GCAAGGTGTTTCAGTCCTCCTCACTTGCCAACCGTCTCTTCATTCTACAAAACCTCATCAGCATGAGGCTTGGTGAAGGGGAGGATGTCTCCGCCTTCATGCAGAAGTTTGAGACACTCTTGCAACAAGCCACCGGCATGGGGTGGGACCTGAAATCTGACATGCAGGCCATGATCTTTCTGATGACGCTGCCGGAAAGTTGGGGCCCCATGATAACAGTGATTTGAGGGTGGACTGAAGATCTAGTTTCCTACACCACCGTCTCTCAGTATGTGCGGAATGAAGCCATGCGTCGTAGCAGTAGTGAAGCAAACATGGCTGCCTTTGCCTCACGGAGCGGCGGCACCTTCCGCAATACCTCATCCTCTGGGTACAAGGGAAACAACAGCACTAGCAACAGTGGAAGGGGTGTAAAGTGCCAAGGAAACTGCCACAACTGTGTCAAGGCCGGACACTGGGCTCGAGAGTGCCGTGCACCCAAGAGAGAGGGAGGAGACGGGGATGAATGGCGAGGTGGAAATGGTGGGAAGGATCCTACAAGCTTGATGGCTGAGTGTGCCTCCAACAAAGGGCGGGCAATACTCAGGCAAGGAGCCTATGGTCTTGACTCGGGCACAAACGAGCACACCACTTACGAGAAGAGAGACTTCATCTCTCTTGCTCCGTGTAACAAGAACTTCAGAGTCGCCAACGGCAAGGCTGAGGCAGCTGAGGAGATTGGTGACAAGCTGGTAACTGTGGGTGTCAATGGTCGAGTTTCTGACCTCAAGCTAGAGGGGGTGGTCTACTTGCCCTCCTTCACAGCCAACCTGCTCTCCGTCTCTAAGATAACTGACCATGGCATGACAGTGGTCTTTACAGAGAAGGAAGCGGTGATAGTTCCGACCAAGGACATCAATATTTCCTACTCTTCCAAGAAGGTTGTCGCACCCGTTCCTCGCATTGATGGACTCTACGTCTTGCAGACCAAAACGACAACTTCAACGGCTGAATCTTTGGCCGAGAGTGATGATGAGGAGAGCAGCGATGCAGACTCAGATGAGGAAGGACATGTTGGAGCAGCGGAAGCAGTGGAAGCAGATGATTCGGCAACAAAACCGCAAGCAAATGCAGCCACCGGGGCTGTTCATTCTAACCTGTGCACATCCTCCAAGAACATGTGGGACAAATGCTTTGGACACGTGGCTCATCGCACATTGGAGCTCATGGGAAAGCAGGAGCTAGTGCGTGGGATGGAGCTAGGTGATGAGGTGGAGGGAGCAGAGATCATGTGTGAGCCATGCCTTCAAGGCAAGGCGAAAAAGAAACCCTTCAAGCGCAATGGAACGCGTGCTCTCTCACCTCTTCATCTTGTCCACTCTGACGTATGTGGTCCCTTTCGCATACCATCAAATGGAGGCAACCGATATTTCCTCACATGTATCGACAACAACAGCTGCAAAGTCTGGATATACTTTCTCAAAAAGAAAAATGAGGTGAAGGAGAATCTACAAGCCTCTGTCGCCATGGTTGAGCGACAGAGTGGAAAGAAGGTGAAGGCATTCAGGACGGACAATGGGGGAGAGTACGAAGCTTGCAAGGAGTGGCTCAAGACACAGGGCATTGAACACCAGAAAACTACACCCTACTCACCTCAAAGCAACGGCGTAGCAGAGAGAATGAACCAGACGCTCCTAGGCATGATGAGGTGCATGCTATTTGACGCCAAGCTTCCTCCTAGGTTCTGGGCTGAAGCAGCACGTACGGCTACATACCTTGTGAACCTCACATCTGCAGCAGCTCTGCGAAGGAGAGGCAAGAAGAAGCAGACACAGCAGTTGAAGACGCCTCAAGAAGCATGGGCAGGCAGGAAGCCGGACGCCCCCATCTCAAGGTGTTCGGTTGCACCGGGTTTGCCAAGGTCCAGGCTGGTGAGGGCCATGCAAAGCTCGATGCAAGAGCACAAAAGTGTATTTTCATCGGTTACGACACCGCCCACAAAGCCTATCGACTGTGGGACCAAGGAGCCAAGAAGGTCATCCGTAGCAAAGATGTGGATTTCCACGAAATGTCTCTGAGTAAGGGAGAGCATCTCGAACTCGAGAACGCTCCAGAACAGGGAGAGTGGCTCACTCTCTTAGAAGAGGGAGACGAAGCACGAGCACAATGGCATGGGATAGGTGCTGCAACAGGGAGAGGAGCTCGTGAAGATGACTCGGAGGAATCAGACTCTGATTCTGACGTATCCGATCCTACGTAACATGAGGATGATGCCTCTCCCATCATCAACGATGAACCGGACCTCCAGCCTCTACATCAACAGTACCAGCCAGCAGGTTCAAGGAGCAGTTCACGCCTCAAAGTACCTCGGCAGCATTACGACGCAGATAGGGGTGAAAGGACAGGCTTCAACTATTCATTCTTGGTTCAAGAGGAGTCAACGTCTGTCGCAGAGGCACTCACTCGGCCTGACAAAGCAGAGTGGGACGAAGCAATTCGGAGTGAACTCAACTCCATTGAAGAGAATGGGACCTGGGTGCTGGTGGACAGACCTGCCGGGGCTCACGTTGTGGGGTCCAAGTGGGTGCTGAAAGTAAAAAGGAAATAGGATGGCAAGATAGACAAGTACAAGGCACGGGTGGTAGCAAAGGGGTTCTCCCAACGGCCTGGCGCAGAGTACGATGAGACCTTTGCCCCAGTTGTGACGTTTGCCTCCATCCGGTCAATGCTCGCCATTGCTACTGCCCAGAACATGGAGGTCCACCAGATGGATGTCAAGACAGCCTTCCTTTACGGCAAACTTGACAAGGAGGTATTGATGGAGGTTCCGGAGGGGGTTGATGCTCCTAAGGGCAAGGTGTGTAGATTGGTGAAGGCACTCTATGGGCTAAAACAAGCGCCAAGACTTTGGTACCAGGAGATGGACACCTTTATGGCCAAGGAGTCCTTCATGAACTACGACAATGACCCTAGCATGTACGTGCATGAGAGTGACAAAGGGACTATGTTGGTCGCCTTGTACGTTGATGACCTGATTCTATGATCCTCTTCAACGCAGCTGCTAGACGATCTCAAGGGGTAGCTGAGTAGCAGATTCAAGATGGACATGGATCCTCTTGACTTCTATCTTGGAATTGCAATCAAGCACGACAGAGCAGCAGGTACCATCAGCCTGAACCAGACAAAATACATCGACTCCATCCTCAAATGATACAACATGTTAGATTGCAAACCTGCCAGCACACCCATGAGCTCGGAGTGCAAACTCTCCACCTCCATGTCCCCATCCAACGAAGCGAAGAAAACTGACATGCTGGGCATCCCATATCAGTCTGCAGTGGACAGTCTGATATATGCCATAGTCGCCACCCGACGAGATATAGCCCATGCTGTTGGGCAGGTGAGCCGGTTTTTGGCCAATCCCGGTCCACTTCACTGGCAGGCCGTGAAGCGCATCATGTGCTACCTTCAGGGGACGCAGCACATTGGGCTCCTGTTTGGAGGCATCGCTGGATCCGCATCACTCCGTCTCATGTGCTACACTGAAGCTGATCGGGGAGGGAATATCGATGACAGAAAATCTACCTCCAGCTTTGTGTGTATGTTGACTGGAGGTGCAGTCAGTTGGGCAAGTCGCAAACAGGAATGTGTCTCTTTGTCAACAGCTTAAGCTGAGTACATCGCCTTGGCTGAGGTATGTAAAGAGATGCAGTGGCTACGAAGCTTGCTATCCGAGATGAAGGTACCACAGGCAACGGCGACGGTCATAAAGATTGACAACATGAGCGCCATTGACATGTCAAAGAACCCCGTCCTGTCGAGGCGCACAAAGCACATCGAGATCGGCTACCACTACGCTCGAGACTTGGTCTACAAGCAGACAGTGGAGCTCGAGTATGTCGGCACCAAGCTGAACCGGGGTGACATGCTTACAAAGCCACTGGAAAAGGATCTCCACCAGGCGGGCAGGCAAGGTGTCGGCATGGTCAACGCAAGTTATGACGAATGATGATGGTCACTGACGCAAGGTGCAAGGGAGAGATTTGTTGAATGTTTTTGCCCCTTGTTCAGTATTGTAGGACGGATCAGGAATGCTCTGTCCCTTGTGGAGGTATGACCCTTAGATCCGTTGTAGTGTGACTCAACTATGCTTTGTCTATTGTGAGATATGACCTGTGAGTACACCATGTGGGTGAGTGGTTACCTAGGCCATTTTGTTGATTTGGCCAAGTGAGAGGTCATGAGGTCGATCCTGACCCCATGCATATCTTGTTTGCGGTGGAAGCTTCCAAGAAAGAAAGTCCGTAGCTTCTTGGACGCTACATGGTTGGTCTATCACCTTGACACTAGGATGCTTATGTGTCAAGCCCATAGTGCAAGTCTATTGGTGACGTGGCTGGTTTAGGCCACTTCCCAGGAATGTGCTTTTGAGTTCTAGGACTGGACAGACAGCTATAAAAGGACTTGTCTTGCATGCTGATCAATCAACCCTTGCTTGATTCTCTCTTGCGCATTGACGACTTGAACTGTTCTTGAGATGTAATGCTAAGGTGTTAGTACTCTTGAAAGTGAAGTGTATACCTGATTAAGTTTNTTGTTTGCGGTGGAAGCTTCCAAGAAAGAAAGTCCGTAGCTTCTTGGACGCTACATGGTTGGTCTATCACCTTGACACTAGGATGCTTATGTGTCAAGCCCATAGTGCAAGTCTATTGGTGACGTGGCTGGTTTAGGCCACTTCCCAGGAATGTGCTTTTGAGTTCTAGGACTGGACAGACAGCTATAAAAGGACTTGTCTTGCATGCTGATCAATCAACCCTTGCTTGATTCTCTCTTGCGCATTGACGACTTGAGCTCTTCTTGAGATGTAATGCTAAGGCGTTAGTACTCTTGAAAGTGAAGTGTATGCCTGATAAAGTTTGGGGTGCATGACACATGTCAACAAAGGAAGAAGGCCTAAAAACCTTTGTGAGCTTTTCGGTTTCGCGGCTTCTCTGCCAGAGGTGGTTAGCTCAGTAGCTAACAATGTTATGGTATAGTATGGTATGGTATGGTATAGTATGGTATGGTATGGTATGGTATGGTATGGTATGGTATGGTATGGTACTGTATGGTATGGAATGGAATGTTTTGGTATGGTATGGTATGATATGGTATCGTATGGTATCATATGGTATGGTATGGTATGGTATGGTATGGTGTGTATGGTATGGTATGGTGTGGTATAGTATGGTATGGTATGGTAGGATATGCTATTGTAAGGTATGGTATGGTATGGTATAGAATGGCATAGTATGGTATGGTATGGTATGGCATGGTATGGTATGGTACAGTATGGTATGGTATGGTGTGGCATTGTATGGTATGGTATGGTATGGTATGGTATGGTACGGTATGGTATGGTATGGTATGATATGGTATGGTATGGTATGGTATGGTATGGTATGGTATGGTATGGTATGGAATGGTAAGGTATGGTATGGCATGGTATGATATGGTATGGTATATGATGTTCTCGTATGTTATGGTATGGAATGGTATGGTATGGTACGGTATGGTATAGTATGGTATGGTATGGTATGGTATGGTATGATATGGTATGGTATGGTATGGTATGGTATGCATGGTATGGTATGGTATGGTATGGTATGGA
>SZWC01027702.1:0-25758 GCA_023375785.1 Penium margaritaceum | reverse complement strand
GTGTGTATGTGTGTGTAAGTTTGTATAAGTGCGTGTAAGTGCATGTAAGTGTGTGTAAGTTCGTGTAAGTGCGTGTAAATGCGTGTAAGTGCGTGTAAGTGTGTGTAAGTGTGTGTAAGTGCGTGTTTAGGTGGTGTAAGTTTGTTTACGTGCGTGTAAGTACATGTAAGTGCGTGCAAGTGTGTGTAAGTGCGTGTAAGTGCGTGTAGGTGCGTGTAGGTACGTGAAAATTTGTGTAAGTGTGTATAAGTGCGTATAAGTGCGTGTAAGTGCATGTAAATGCGTGTAAGTGCGTGTAAGTGCGTGTAAGTGCGTATAAGTGTGTGCATGTGCATGTAAGTACGTGTAAGTGCTTGTCAGTGCGTGTAAGTGTGTGTAAGTACATGTAAGTGTGTGTGAGATTGTATAAGTGTGTGTAAGTATGTGTTAGTGCGTGTTAGTGCATGCAAGTACGTGGAAGTGCGTGTAACTGCGTGTAAGTGCGTGTAAGTGCGTGTAAGTCCTTTGAAGTGCGTCTAAGTACGTGTAAGTACGTGTAAGTACGTGGAAGTGTGTGTAAGCTTGTGTAAGTGCGTGTAAGTGCGTGTAAGTATGTGTAAGTGCATTTAAGTGTGTATAAGTGTGTGCAAGTATGTGTAAGTGTGTGTAAGTAGGTGTAAGTGCGTATAAGCGTGTGTAAGTGCGTGTAAGTGTGTGAGAGTGAGTGTAAGTACGTGTCAGTGTGTATCAGTGTGTGAAAGTACGCGTGAGTTCGTGTAAGTGCGGGTAAGTGCGTGTAAGTGCTGGTAAGTGCGTGTAAGTGCATGTAAGTACATGCAAGTACGTGTAAGTTCGTGTAAGTGTGTGTAAGTACGTGTAAGTGTGTATAAGTACGTGTAAGTGTGTGTAAGTTTGTGTAAGTGTGTGTAAGTGCGTGTAAGTACATGGAAGTGTGGAAGTGCTTATAAGTGTGTGTAAGTGTGTTTAAGTTCGTGCAAGTACGTGTAAGTGCGTGTTAGTGCGTGTAAGTGTGTGTAAATGTGTGTCAGTGCGTGTAAGTGTGTATAAGTTCGTGTAAGTGCGGGTAAGTGCGTGTAAGTGTGTGTAAGTGCGTGTAAGTGCGTGTACGTGCATGTAAGTACGTGTAAATGCGTGTAAGTGTATTTAAGTGCGTGTGTGTGCGTGTAAGTGTGTGTAAGTGTGTGTAAGTACGTGTAAGTATGTGTAAGTTCGTGTAAGTGTGGGTAAGTACGTGTAGGTGTGTGTAAGTGTGTTTAAATGCGTGTAAGTGCGTATAAGTGCATGTAAGTACGTGTATGTACGTGTAAGTGTGTTTATGTGCGTGTAAGTGCGTGTAAGTGCGTAAAAGTGCGTAAGAGTACGTGTAAGTTCGTGTAAGTACGTATAAGTGCGTGTAAGTGTGTGTAAGTGTGTATACGCATGTGTAAGTTCGCATAAGTGCGTGTACGTTTGTGTAAGTGTGTGTACGTGTGTGTAATTACGTGTAAGTGTGTGTAAGTTAGTGTAAGTACATGAAAGTGTGTGTAAGTGCATGTAAGTACGCATAAGTACGTATAAGTGTGTGTAAGTACGTGTAAGTACGTGTAAGTGTGCGTAAGTTCGTGTAAGTGCACAGAAGTGTGCGTAAGTGTGTGTAAGTGCGTGTAAGTACGTGTAAGTGGGTGTAAGTGCGTGTAAGTGCGTGTAAGTGCGTGTAAGTGTGTGTAAGTACTTGAGTGTGTATAAGTGTGTGTAAGTGTATGTAAGTGCGTGTAAGTGCATGGAAGTGCGTGTACGTGCCGTAAGTATGTGTGGGTGTGTGTAAGTGTGTGTAAGTGTGTGAAAGTGCGTGTAACTGCGTATAAGTGTGTATAAGTATGTGTAAGTGCATGTTAGTGCGTGTAAGTATGTGTAAGTGTGTGTAAGTGCACGTAAGTACGTGGAAAGCATGTGTAGGTACGTGTAAGTGTGTGAAAGTGTGTCTAAGTGTGTCTAAGTGCATGTAAGTTTGTGTAAGTACGTGGAAGTATGTGTAAGTGCGTGTAAGTACGTGTAAGTGCGTTTAAGTTCGTGTAAGTACGTATAAGTGCGTGTAAGTGCGTGCAAGTGCGTGTAAATGCATGTAAGTACGTGCAAGTGCGTGTACGTGCGTGTAAGTATGAGTAAGTGCGTGTAAGTACCTGTAAGTAAGTGTAAGTATGTGTAAGTGCGTGTAAGTGTGTGTAAGTATGTGTAAGTGCACGTAAGTACATGTAAGTGCGTGTAGGTGCATGTAAGTGTGTGAAAGTACGTGTTATTACGTGTAAGTGCGTGTAAGTGCGTGTAAGTGTGTGTAAGTGTGTGTTATAGCGTGTAAGTCAGTGTAAGTACGTGTAAGTGCGTGTAAGTTTGTGTAAGTGCATGTAAGTATGTGTAGGTGCATGTTAGTGCATGTAAGTGCATGTAAGTGCGTGTAAGTGCGTTCAAGTTCGTGTAAGTACATGTAAGCACGTGTAAGTGTGTGTAAGTGCGTGTAAGTGCGTGTAAGTGTGTGTAAGTGTGTGTAAGTACGTGTAAGTGTGTGTAAGTACGTGGAGGTGCGTCTAAGTACGTGTAAGTGTGTGTAAGTACGTATAAGTCTATGTAAGTGCGTGTAAGTGCATGTAAGTGGTTGTCAGTACGTGCAAGTACGTGTAAGTTCATGTAAGTACGGGTAAGTGCGTTTAAGTGGATGTAAGTATGTGTAAGTACATGTAAGTGTGTGTAAGTGTGTGTAAGTGCGTGTAAGTACGTGTAAGTGTGTGTTTGTGTGTGTAAGTTTCTATAAGTGCGTGTAAGTACGTGTAAGTTCGTGTAAATTCGTGTAAGTGCGTGTGAGTGCGTGCAAGTGTGTGTAAGTGCATGTAAGTATGGATTAGTGTGTGTAAGTGCGTGTAAGTGCGTGTAAGTGTGTGTAAATTCGTGTAAGTGCGTGTGAGTGCGTGTGAGTACGTGTAAGTGCGTGTGAGTACGTGTAAGTACGTGTAAGTACGTGAAAGTACGTGTAAGTGTGGATAAGTGTGTGTAAGTGCGTGTATGTGTGTGTAAGTACGTGTAAGTGTGTGTAAGTATGTGTAAGTGCGTGTAAGTTTGTGTAAGTGTTTTTAAGTGCGTGTTAGAGCATGGAAGTCCGTGTAAGTGCGTATAAGTGCGTGTAAGTGCGTGTAAGTGCGGACACGTCCGTGTAAGTGCGTGAAAGTGCGTGTAAGTCTGTGTAAGTGCGTGTAAGTGCCTGTACGTTCGTCTAAGTGTGTGTAAGTACGTGTTATTGTGTGTAAGTGCATGTAAGTTCGTACAAGTGCGTGTAATTGCGTGTAAGTGCATGTAAGTGCGTGTAATTGTGTGAAAGTACATGTAAGTGCATGTAAGTGCGTGTAAGTTCGTGTAAGTGTGTGTAAGTGCGTGTAAGTACGTGTAAGTACGTGTACGTTTGTGTAAGTGCATGTAAGTGCATGTAAGTACGTGTAAGTGCGTGTAAGTGTGTGTAAGTACGTGTAAGTACGTGTAAGTACATGTAAGTGTGTGTAAGTGCGTGTAAGTACGTGTAAGTGCGCGTAAGTGCGTGTGAGTGCGTGTGAGTATGTGTAAGTGCGTGTAAGTGCATGTAAGTACGTATACGTGCGTGTAAGTGCGTGTGAGTGCGTGTAAGTACGTGAATGTATGTGGAAGTAAGTGTATGTGCGTGTAAGTGTGTGTATGTATGTGTATGTGTGTATACGTGCGTGTAAGTATGTGCAAGTGCATGTAAGTACGTGTAAGTGCGCGTCAGTGTGTGTAAGTACATGTAAGTGTGTGTAAGTGTGTGTAAGTTCATGTAAGTGCATGTAAGTATGTGTAAGTGCGTGCTAGTGCATGTAAGTACAAGTAAGTGCATATTACATCGTGTATGTGCGTGTAAGTGTGTGTAAGTGTAAGTGTGTATAAGTGCGTGTAAGTGCATGTAAGTGCGTGTAAGTGTGTGTGAGTGCGTGTAAGTGCATATAAGTGCATGGAAGTGCGTGTAAGTATGTGTAAGTGCATGTAAGTACGTGTAAGTGTGTGTAAGTGCGTGGAAGTTTGGATAAGTATGTGTAAGTGCGTGTAAGTACGTGTAAGTGCGTGTAAGTACGTGTAAGTACGTGTAAGTACAAGTAAGTGCAGGTAAGTGCATGTAAGTACGTGTAAGTGCATGTAAGCACGTGTCAGTGTGTGTATGTGCGTGTTAGTGTGTGTAAGTGCGTGTCAGTGTGTGTTAGTGTGTGTAAGTGTGTGTAAGTGTGTGTAAGTAAATGTAAGTTTGTGTAAGTGCGTGTAAGTGCATGTAAGTGCGTGTAAGTGCGTGCAAGTGCGTGGAAGCGCATGTAAGTGCGTGTAAGTTCAGTTTAAGTATGTGTATGTGCATGTAAGATAGTGTAAGTGTGTGTAAGTGCGTGTAAGTGCGTGTAAGTACGTGTAAGTGCATGTAAGTGCGTGCAGGTACGTGTAAGTGCATGTAAGTGCATGCAACTGCGTGTAAGTGTGTGTAAGTGCGTGTAAATTCAGTTGAAGTGCGTGTAAGTACGTGTAAGTTCAGTTTAAGTGCGTGTAATTTCATCTAAGTTCGTGTAAGTGAGTGTAAGTGCGTGGAAGTGCGTGTTAGTACGTGTTATTACGTGTAAGTGTGTATAAGTGTGTGTATGTGTGTGTAAGTGCATCTAAGTGCGTGTAAGTGCATGTAAGTGTGTGTTAGTACGTGTAAGTACGTGTAAGTGCGTGTAAGTACGTATAAGTACATGTAAGTACGCGTAAGTGCAAGTAAGTGCGTGTAAGTACGTGTAAGTACATGTAAGCACGTGTAAGTGCGTGTAAGTGCATGTTAGTGTGTGTAAGTGGATGTAAGTGCTTGCAAGTGTAAGTAAGTGTGTGTAAGTACGTGTAAGTATGTGTAAGTGCGTGTAAGTGTGTGTAAGTGCGTGTAAGTGTGTATAAGTGCATGTAAGTGTGTGTAAGTACGTGTAAGTGGGTGTAAGTTCGTGTAAGTGCATGTAAGTGCATGTAAGTACGTGTAAGTGTGTGTAAGTCTGTGTCAATGCATGTAAGTGTGTGTAAGTTTGTGCAATTGCGTGTAAGTACGTGTAAGTGGGTGTAAGTTCGTGTAAGTGCATGTAAGTGCATGTAAGTACGTGTAAGTGTGTGTAAGTCTGTGTCAATGCATGTAAGTGTGTGTAAGTTTGTGCAATTGCGTGTAAGTATGTGTAAGTGCATGTGAGTGCGTGTAAGTGAAGGTATGTAGTGTAAGTGTGTGTAAGTACGTGTAAGTACGTGTAAGTGTGTGTGAGTACGTCTGAGTGCGTGTAGGTTCGTGTAAGTTCGTGTAAGTGCGTGTAAGTGTGTGTAAGTGCATGTGAGTGCGTGTAAGTGAAGGTATGTAGTGTAAGTGTGTGTAAGTACGTGTAAGTACGTGTAAGTGTGTGTGAGTACGTCTGAGTGCGTGTAGGTTCGTGTAAGTTCGTGTAATTGCGTGTAAGTGCGTGTAAGTGCGTGTAAGTGTGTGTAAGTGCGTGTAAGTGCATGTAAGTACATGTAGGAGCGTGTAGGAGCATGTAGGTGCGTGCAATTGCGTGTAAGTACGTGTAAGTGCGTGCTAGTATGTGGAAGTTCATGTAAGTGTGTGTAAGTGCGTGTATGTGTGTCTAAGTGCGTCAAGTGTGTGTTAGTGCATGTAAGTGCGTGTAAGTGTGTATAAGTGCGTGTAAGTGTGTGTAAGTATGTGTAAGTACGTGTAAGTGCAAGTAAGTGCGTGTAAGTACGTGTAAGTGCATATAAGCACGTGTAAGTACGTATAAGTGCGTGTAAGTGCGTGTAAGTACGTGTAAGTGCGTACAAGTGTGCGTAAGTGCGTGTAAGTACGTATAAGTGCGTATCAGTGTGTGTAAGTGTGTGTAAGTACGTGGAAGTGCGTGTAATTGCGTGTAAGTAGATGTTAGTTCGTGTAAGTGCGTGTAAGTGCCTGTAAGCACGTGTAAGTGTGTGTATGTGCGTGTAAATGTATGTAAGTGCGTGTAAGTACGTGTAAGTGCGTGTAAGTACGTGTAAGTGCGTGTCAGTGTGTGTAACTGCGTGTAAGTGTGTGTAAGTGTGTGTAAGTAAATGTAAGTTCTTGTAAGTGCGTGTAAGTGCGTGTAAGTGCATGGAAGTGCGTGTAAGTGTGGTTTAAGTTCGTGTAAGTGTGTGTAAGTGCATGTAAGTACGTATCAGTGGGTGCAAGTGTGTGTAAGTACGTGGAAGTGCGTGTAAGTGCGTGTAATTCCAGTTTAAGTACGTGTAAGCTTGTGTAAGTTTGTGTAAGTGCGTGTAAGTACATATAAATACGTATAAGTGGGTATAAGTGTGTGCAAGTGCGTGTACGTGCATGTAAGTGAGTGTAAGTACATGTAAGTGCGTGTAAGTTCAGTTTAAGTGCATGTAAGTGCGTTTACATGTATGTAAGTGCGTGTAAGTGCGGGTTAGTGTGTGGTAGTGCGTGTAAGTGTGTGTATGAATATGTAAGTGCGTGTAAGTGTGTGTAAGTGTGTGTAAGTGCACGTAAGTACGTGTAAGTGCGTGTAAGTGTGTGTAAGTGCGTGTGTGTGTGTAAGTGTGTGTAAGTGCGTGTATGCACTTGTAAGTGCGTGTAAGTGCATGTAAGTTTTTGTAAGTGCGTGTAAGTGCGTGCAAGTGCGTGTAAGTGTATGTAAGCGCGTGTAAGTACGTGTAAGTATGTGTAAGTGGAAGTTAGTTCGTGTAAGTACGTGTAAGTACATGTAAGCACGTGTAAGTGCGTGTAAGTGCGTGTAAGTGCATGTAAGTGGGTGTAAGAGCTTGCAAATACGTTTAAGTGTGTGTATCTTTGTGTAAGTAATTGTAAGTAAGTGTAAGGACATGTAAGCATGTATAAGTACGTGTAAGTGCGTGCAAGTGTGTGTAAGTGGGTGCAAGTTCTTGCAAGTGCAAGTAAGTGCATGTAAGTACGTGTAAATGCGTGTAAGTGCGTGTAAGTGCGTGTAAGTGCGTGTAAGTTTGAGTAAGTGCGTGTAAGTACGTGTAAGTACGTGCAAGTGCGTGTCAATGCGTGTGAGTACGTGTAAGTTTGTGTAAGTGCGGGTAAGTACGTGTAGGTGCGTGTAAATGTGTGTAAGTGCGTGTAAGTGCGTGTAAGTGGATGTGAGTACGTGTTAGTGCGTGTAAGTGCGTATAAGTGCGTGTAAGTGCGTGTAAGTACGAGTAAGTGTGTATAAGTTTGTGTAAGTTCGTGTAAGTGCGTGTAAGTGGGTGTAAATGGTTGTAAGTACGTGTAAGTGCGTGTAAGTGTGTGTAAGTTCCTGTAGGTACGTGTAAGTGCGTATAAGTGCGTGTAAGTTCGTGCAAGTGTGTATAAGTGCGTGTAAGTGCATGTAAGTGCGTGTAAGTGCGTGTCAGTGTGTGTAAGTACGTGTAAGTTCGTGCAAGTACGGGTACGTGCATGTAAGTGCGTGTAAGTGCATATAAGTGTGTGTAAGTGTGTATATGTGTGTGTAAGTGTGTGTAAGTACGTGTAAGTGTGTGTAAGTGCATGTAAGTATGTGTAAGTACGTGTAAGTGCGTGTACGTACGTGTCAGTACGTGTAAGTACATGTAAGCACGTGTAAGTGCCTGTAAGTACGTGTAAGTGTGTGTAAGTGGGTGAAAGTGCTTGCAAGTGCAAGTAAGTGTGTGTATGCACATGTATGTGTGTGTAAGTGCGTGTAAGTGCGTGTAAGTGCATGTTAGTTTGTATAAGTACGTGTAAGTACGTGTAAGTGCGTGTAAGTGCGTGTAAGTGCGTGTAAGCGTGTGTAAGTGCGTGTCAGTACGTGTAAGTATGTGTAAGTGCGTGTCAGTACCTGTAAATGCGTATTAGTGCATGTAAGAAAATGTAAGTTCGTGTAAGTACGTGTAAGTGCGTGTAAGTGCGTGTAAGTGTATGTAAGTACGTGTAAGTACGTGTAAGTGCGGTGTAAGTTCGTGTAAGTGTGTGTAAGTGCATGTAAGTACGTGCAAGTGCGTGTAAGTGCGTGGAAGTGCGTGGTAGTGCGTGTAAGTGCGTGTAAGTTCAGTTTAAGTGTGTGTAAGTTTGTGTAAGTTCGTGTACTTACGTGTAAGTGCGTGTAAGTGTGTGTATGTGTGTGTAAGTGTGTGTAAGTGAATGTAGGTACGTGTAAGTGCGTGTAAGTACGTGCAGGTGCATGTAAGTGCGTGCAAGTTCGTGTAAGTTCAGTTTAAGTACGTGTAAGTGCGTGTAAGTTTTGTTTAAGTGCGTGTAAGTTAGTGTAAGTTCTTTTTAAGGGTGTGTAAGTACGTACAAGTTCGTGTAAGTATGTGCAAGTGTGTGTAAGTGCGTGCGTGTAATACGTCTAAGCGTGTGTAAGTGCGTGTAAGTGCGTGCAAGTACGTATAAGTGCGTGTCAATGCGTGTAAGTGCGTGTAAGTTTGTGTAAGTGCGGTTAAGTGCGTGTAGGTATGTGTAAGTGCATGTATGTGCGTGTCAGTGCGTGTAAGTATGTGTAAGTATGTGTAAGTGCGTGTAAGTATGTGTTAGTGCATGTAAGTGTGTGTAAGTACGTGCAAGTGCATGTAAGTGTGTGTAAGTAAATGTAAGTTCGTGTAAGTGCGTGTAAGTGTGTGTAAGTACGTGTAAGTGCGTGTAAGTACGTGTTAGTACGTGTAAGTGTGTGTAAGTGTGTGTAAGTGCATGTAAGTGTGTGTAAGTGTGTGTAAGTGTGTGTAAGTGCATGTAAGTGCATGTAAGTGCATGGAAGTACGTGTAAGTATGTGTAAGTACGTGTAAGTGTGTGTAAGTACGTGTAAGTATGTGTGCGTGCAAGTAAGTACGTGTAAGTACGTGTAAGTACATATAAGCACGTGTAAGTGTGTGTAAGTACGTGTAAGTGTGTGTACGTGGGTGTAAGTTCTTGCAAGTGCAAGTAAGTGCATGTAAGTACGTGGAAGTGCGTGTACGTGTGTGTAAGTGCGTGTAAGTGTGTGTAAGTACGTGTAAGTGCGTATAAGTGTGTGTAAGTGCGTGTAAGTGCATGTAAGTGTGTATAAGTGTGTGTAAGTGCGTATAAGTGTGTTTAAGTGTGTGTCAATGCGTGTAAGTACGTGTAAGTACGTGTAAGTGAGTGTAAGTCAGTGTAGGTATGTGTAAGTGTGTGTAAGTTTGTGTAAGTACGCGTAAGTATGTGAAAGTGTGTGTTAGTGCATGTAAGTGTCTATAAGTGCGTGTAAGTGCGTGTAATATCGTGTAAGTGGGTGTAAGTGCGTGTAAGCGGTGTAAGTGATGTAAGAGTGTGTAAGTGTGTGTAAGTACGTGTAAGTGTGTGTAAGTACATGTAAGTGCATGGAAGTACGTGTAAGTGCGTGTAAGTGCGTGTAAGTTTGTATAAGTGTGTGTAAGTGCGTGTAAGTACGTGTGCATGCGTCTAAGTGCGTGTAAGTGTATAAAAGTGTGTATAAGTGCGTGTAAGTGTATGTAAGTGTGTACAAGTGTGTGCAAGTGCGTGTAAGTGTGTGTAAGTGCATGTAAGTGCGTGTTAGGGCGTGTAAGTGTGTGTAAGTATGTTTAACTGTGTGTAAGTGCGTATAAGTTCGTGTAAGTGCGTGTAAGTGCGCGTAAGTGCGTGTAAGTACGTGTAAGTACGTGTAAGTGCAAGTAAGTGAGTGTAAGTCTGTATAAGTGCACGTAAGCACGCGTTAGTGCGTGTAAGTGCGTGTAAATACGTGTAAGTGTGTGTAAGTATGTGTAAGTGCGTGTAAGTGCGTGGAAGTATGTGTAAATACAGTTTAAGTTTGTGTAAGTGTGTGGAAGTGCATGTAAGTACGTATAAGTATGTGTAAGTACGTGTAAGTGCGTGGAAGTGCGTGTAAGTGTGTGTAAGTTCAGTTTAAGTGCGTGTAAGTTCGTATAAGTTTTTGTACGTACGTGTAAGTGCGTGTAAGTACGTGTAAGTGTGTGTAAGTGTATGTAAGTGCGTGTAGGTGCGTGTAAGTGTGTATAAGTGTGTAGAAATGCGTGTAAGTGCGTGTAAGTGTATGTAAGATCAGTTTAAGTCTGTGTAAGTGTGTGTAAGTGCGTATACATGTGTGTAAGTGCATGTAAATACATGTAAGAAGGTGTAAGTGCGTGTAAGTACCTGTCAGTGTGTGTCAGTGTGTGTAAGTGCGTGTAAGTTCATGTAAGTACGGGTAAGTACATATAAGTACGTGTAAGTGTGTGTAAGTGGGTGTGAGTGCTTGCAAGTGCAAGACGGTGCGTGTACGTACGTGTAAGTACTTGTAAGTGTTTGTAAGTGCGTGTAAGTGCGTGTAAGTGTGTATAAGTGCGTGTAAGGGTGTGTTTATGCGTGTAAGTATGTGGAAGTTTGTGTAAGTGTGTGTAAGAGTGTGCAAATGCGTTTAAGTGTGTGGAAGTTTGTGTAAGTGCGTATAAGTGCGTGTATGTAGTGTAAGTGTGTGTAAGTGCGTGTACGTACGTATAAGTGCGTGTAAGAGCGTGTAAGTGCGTGTAAGTGCGTGTGTCTACGTGTAAGTGTGTGTCAGTGCATGTAAGTTCGTGTATGTGTGTGTAAGTGCGTGTAAGTATATGCAAGTGCGTGGAAGTACGTGTAAGTGCGTGTAAGTGCGTGTAAGTACATGTAAGTACATGTAAGTGTGTGTAAGTGCGTTTAAGTACGTGTAAGTGCGCATACGTGTGTGTAAGTGCATGTAAGTGCGTGTAAGTAGGTGTAAGTATGTGTAAGTGTGTGTAAGTATGTGTAAGTGTGTATAAGTGTGTGTAAGTGCGTGTCAGTGTGTGTCAGTGTGTGTAAGTGCGTGTAAGTTTGTGTAAGTATGGATAAGTGCGTGTAAGTGCATGTAAGTGCGTGTCAGTGTGTGTAAGTACGTGTAAGTTTGTATAAGTGCGTGTAAGTGTGTGTAAGTACGTGTAAGTGTGTGTAAGTACGTGTAAGTACGTGTAAGTGCGTGTAAGTGTGTGTAGGATCGTGTAGGTGCGTGTATGTGTGTGTAAGTATGTGCGAGTGTGTGTAAGTGCGTGTAAGTACGTGTAAGTTCGTATAAGTACGTGTAAGTACGTGTAAGTTCGTGTAAGTGCGTATAAGTGCGTGTACATGTGTGTAGGTGCATGTAAGTGCGTGTAAGTGCGTGTAAGTGTGTATAAGCATGTGTACATTTGTGTAAGTGCGTGTAAGTACGTGTACGTTTGTGTAAGTGCGTGTAAGTATGTGTAAGTGTATGAAAGTGCATGTAAGTGAGTGTAAGTGCATGTACGTGCGTGTAAGTATGTGTGAGTGTGTGTCAGTGCGTGTAAGTACGTGTAAGTGTGTGTCAGTGCGTGTAAGTGCGTGTAAGTGCATGTAAGTGCGTATAAGTGTGTGTTAGTGCATGTTAGTGTGTGTAAGTATGTGTAAGTGCGTATAAGTGTGTGTAAGTGCGTGTAAGTGTGTCTAAGTGTGTGTAAGTATGTGTATGTGTGTGTAAGTGTGTGTAAGTGTGTGTAATTGTGTGTAAGTACGTGGAAGTGCATGTAAGTATGTATAAGTGTGTATAAGTGTGTGTAAGTGTGTGCAAGTGTGTGTACGTTCATGTAGGTACGTGTAAGTGCGTGTAAGTGTGTAAGTGCATATAAGTGCGTGTAAGTGCGTGTAAGTGCGTATAAGTACGTGTAAGTACGTGTAAGTTCAAGTTAGTGCGTGTAAGTACGTGTAAGTACATGTAAGAACGTGTAAGTGTGTGTAAGTGCGTGTAAGTTTGTGTAAGTGCGTGTAAGTGCGTGTAAGTGTGTCTAAGTACGTGAAAATACATGTAAGTGTGCATAAGTGTATGCAAGTTCGTGTAAGTGTGTATACGTGCATGTAAGTGCGTGTAAGTGCTTGTAAGCTCGTGTGAGTGTGGGTAAGTGCATGTTGGTACGTGTAAGTGCGTGTAAGTGCGTGTAAGTATGTGTAAGTACGTGTAAGTGCGTGTAAGTGCATGTAAGTGCGTGTAAGCGCGTGTTAGTGCGTGTAAGTGTGTGTAAGTGCGTGTAAGTTTGTGTAAGTATGTGTAAGTATGTGTAAGTGCGTGTAAGTGGGTGTAAGTACGTATAAGTGCGTGTAAGTGAGTGTAAGTACGTGTAAGTTTGTGTAAGTGTGTGTAAGTATGTGGTAGTGCGTGTAAGTGTGTGTAAGTGCGTGTAAGTCCGTGTAGGTGCGTGTAAGTGTGTGTAAGTATGTGTAAGTTCGTGCAAGTGTGTGTAAGTGCGTGTAAGTACATGTAAGTGCATGTAAGTGTGTGTCACTGCGTGTAAGTGCGTGTAAGTTTTTGTAAGTACGGGGAAGTGCGTGTAAGTGCATGTAAGTGCGTGTAAGTGCCTCTTAGTGTATGTTAGTGTATGTAAGTGTGTGTACGTGTGTATAAGTGTGTGTAAGTGCGTGTAAGTGTGTGTAAGTGTGTGTAAGTGTGTGTATGTGTGTGTAAGTGTGTGTAAGTGCGTGTAAGTACGTGTAAGTGCGTACAAGTACATGTAAGTATGTGTAAGTGTGTGTAAGTGTGTGTAAGTATGTGTAAGTGCGTGTACAATCATGTAGGTACGTGTAAGTGCGTGTAAGTGTGTGTAAGTACATATAACTGCGTGTAAGTGTGTGTAAGTGCGTATAAGTACGTGTAAGTACGTGTAAGTTCACATTAGTGCGTGTAAGTACGTGTAAGTACATGTAAGAACGTGTAAGTGCGTGTAAGTGCGTGTAAGTTCGTGTAAGTGCGTGTAAGTGCGTGTAAGTGTGTCTAAGTGTGTGAAAATACGTGGAAGTGCGCATAAGTGCATGCAAGTTCGTGTAAGTGTGTGTACGTGCATGTAATTGCGTTTAAGTGCTTGTAAGCTCGTGTAAGTGTGGGAAGTACGTGTTGGTATGTATAAGTATGTGTAAGTGCGTGTAAGTATGTGTAAGGACGTGTAAGTGCGTGTAAGTGCATGTAAGTGTGTGTCAGTACGTGTAAGTGTGTGTAAGTACGTATAAGCGTGTGTAAGTGCGTTAAAGTTTGTGTAAGTGCGTGTAAGTATGTGTAAGTGCGTGTAAGTACGTGTAAGTACGTGCAAGTGCGTGTAAGTGAGTGTAAGTACGTGTAAGTTTGTGTAAGTGTGTGTAAGTATGTTGTAGTACGTGTAAGTGCGTGTAAGTGCGTGTAAGTCCTTGTAGGTACGTGTAAGTGTGTGTAAGTATGTGTAAGTTCGTGCAAGTGTGTGTAAGTGCGTGTAAGTACATGTAAGTACGTGTAAGTGTGTGTCACTGTGTGTAAGTGCGTGTAAGTTTGTGTAAGTGCGGGTAAGTGCGTGTAAGTGCGTGTAAGTACGTGTAAGTGCGTGTAAGTGTAAGTGCATGTATGTACGTGTAAGTGCGTGTAAGTGCGTGTAAGTTCGTATAAGTGCGTGTAAGTACGTGTAAGTGTGTGTAAGTACATGTAAGTGCGTGTAAGTGCGTGTAAGTGTGTGTAAGTACGTATAAGTGCGTATAAGTACGTGTACGTGCGTGGAAGTGCGTGTAAGTGCGTATAAGTTCGTGTAAGTGCGTGTAAGTGCGTGTACGTTCGTGTAAGTGTGTGTAAGTGTGTGTAATACCGTAAGTACGTGTAAGTACGTGTAAGTACGTGTACGTGCATGGGAGTGCGTATAGGCATGTAAGTACGTGTAAGTACATGCAAGTGCGTGTAAGTGCGTGTAAGTGCGTGTAAGTTCAGTTTAAGAGTGTGTAAGTGCGTGTAAGTTCGTGTAAGTTCGTGTAAGTATGTGTAAGTGCGTTTAAGTACGTGTAAGTACGTGTAAGTGCGTATAAGTGTGTGTAAGTGCATGTAAGTGTGTGTAAGTGCATGTAAGTGTGTGTAAGTATGGGTAAGTGTGTGTAGGTGCGTGTAAGTGTGTATAAGTATGTGGAAGTGCGTGTAAGTACGTGTAAGTGCGTGTAAGTACGTGTAATTGTTAGTTAGTGCGTGTAAGTGCTTGTAAGTGTGTGTAAGTACGTGTAAGTGCATGTAAGTGTGTATAAATTTGTGTAAGTGCATATAAGTGTGTATAAGTGTGTATAAGTGCGTGTAAGTTCGTATAAGTGTGTGTAAGTGCGTGTAAGTACGTGTAAGTATGTGTACGTGTGTGTAAGTGCATGTAAGTCCGTGAAGGTGCGTGTAAGTATGTATAAGTGTGTGTACGTTCGTACAAGTGTGTGTAAGTGCGTGTAAGTGTGTGTAAGTGCGTGTAAGTGCGTGTCAGTGTGTGAAAGTGTGCGTAAGTTCGTGTAAGTGCGGGTAAGTGCGTGTAAATCTGTGTAAGTGCGTGTAAGTGCGTGTAAGTGCGTGTAAGTATAAGTGTGTGTATGTACGTGTAAGTGCGTGTAATTGTGTGTTAGTTCGTGTAAGTGCATGTCAGTTCGTGTAAGTGAATGTAAGTGCGCGTAAGTGCGTATAAGTGCGTGTAAGTGCGTATAAGTATGTGTAAGTACGTGTAAGTATGTGTAAGTGCGTGTATGTTCGCGTAAGTGCGTGGAAGTGTGTGTACGTTCGTCTAAGTGTGTAAAAGTGCGTGTAATTGCGTGTAGGTGCATAAAAGTACGTGTAAATTCACTTTAAGTGCGTGTAAGTTCGTATAAGTTTGTGTAAGTGCGTGTAAGTGTGTTTAAGTGTGTGTAAGTGCGTGTAAGTGTGCGTTAGTGCGTGTCAGTGCGTGTTAGAGTGTGTAAGTGTGTGTAAGTGTTTGTAAGTGCATGTAAGTATGTGTAAGTGTGTGTAAGTGCATGTAAGTGCGTGTAAGTGCATGAAAGTGCGTGTAAGTGCATGTAAGTACCTGTAAGTGCGTGTAAGTACGTATAAGTACGTGTAAGTACGTGTAAGTACAAGTAAGTGTGTGTAAGTATGTGTGAGTACATGTAAGTACGTGTAAGTGTGTGTAAGTATGTGTAAGTGTGTGTAAGTAGGTGTAAGTGCTTGCAAGTGCAAGAAAGTACGTGTAAGTACGTGTAAGTACGTGTAATTGCTTGTAAGTGCGTGTAAGTGTGTGAATGTGTGAATAAGTGCGTGTAAGGGTGTGTAAGTGCGTGTAAGTACGTGTAAGATCGTATAAGTACGTGTAAGTATGTGCCAATGCGTGTAAGTGGGTGTAAGTTTGTGTAATTGGTTTCAAGTGTGTCTAAGTGCGTGTAAGTGCGTGTATGTAGTGTAAGTATGTATAAGTGCGTGTATGAGCGTATAAGTACGTGTAAGTGCATGTAAGTACGTGTAGGTTTGTGTAAGTTCGTGTAAGTATGTGTAAGTGCGTATAAGTGCGTGTCAGTGTGTGTAAGTGTGTGAGAGTACGTGTAAGTGCGTGTACGTGCGTGTAAGTGCATGTAGGAGCATGTAGGTACGTGTAAGTAAGTGTAAGTATGTGCAAGTATGTGTAAGTGCGTGTAAGTACGTGTATGTTCGTGTAAGTATGAGTAAGTACGTGTAAGTGCGTGTAAGTGCGTGTAAGTTCGTGTAAGTGCGTGTAAGTGCATGTACGCCTGCGTAAGTGCATGTAAGTGTGTGTAAGTTCGTGTAAGTGTGTGTAAGTACGTGTAAGTGCGTCTGTGTCAGTGCATGTAAGTGCGTGTTAGTGCGTGTAAGTGTGTGTAAGTACGTGTAAGTGCGTGTAAGTGCATGTAAGTGCGTGTAAGTACGTGTAAGTGCGTGTAAGTACGTGTATGTTCGTGTAAGTATGAGTAAGTACGTGTAAGTGCGTGTAAGTGCGTTTATTTGCATGTAAGTGCGTGTAAGTACATGTAAGGCCGTGTAAGTGTGTGTAAGTGCATGTTAGTTCGTTGAAGTGTGTGTAAGTGTGTGTAAGTGCGTATAAGTACGTGTAAGTGCGTGTAAGTACGTGTATGTGCGTGTAAGTGCGTGTAAGTGTGTGTAAGTGCGTGTAAGTGTATGTAAGTGTGTGTAAGTGCATGTAAGTTCATGTAAGTGTGTGTAAGTATGTGTAAGTATGTGTAAGTGTGTATAAGTGCATGTAGGTGCTTGTAAGTGCGTGAAGGTACGTTTAAATTAGGTGTGTGTAAGTGCTACATGTATAAGTGCATGTAGGTGCGTGTAAGTGCGTGAAGGTACGTTTAAATTCGTGTAAATGCGTGTAAGTACGTGTAAGCACGTGTAAGTGCGTGTAAGTGCGTGTAAGTGCGTGTAAGTGCGTGTAAGTGCGTGTAAGTGCGTGTAAGTGCATGTAGGTGCTTGTAAGTGCGTGAAGGTACGTTTAAATTAGGTTTAATGTAGGTGCGTGTAAGTGCTTGTAAGTGCGTGTAATTGCGTGTAAGTGTGTATAAGTGTGTGTAAGTGTGTGTAAGTGCGTGTAAGTGCGTGTAAGTACGTGTAAGTACTTGTAAGTACGTATAAGTGCGTATAAGTGCGTGTAAGTACGTGTAAGTGCGTGTAAGTACGTGTAAGTGCATGTAAGTACGTGTAAGTGCGTGTAAGTGCATGTAAGTACGTGTAAGTGTGTGTAAGTGCGTGTAAGTGTGTATAAGTGCGTGTAAGTGCGTGTAAGTACATGTAAGTGCGTGTAAGTGCGTGTAAGTATGTGTAAGTATGTGTAACTGCGTGCAAGTATGTGTAAGTGCGTGTAAGTGTGTGTAAGTGTGTGTGAGTACGTGTAAGTGCATGTAAGTGCGTGTAAGTGCGTGTAAGTACGTATAAGTAGGTGTAAGTGCGTGTACGTACGTGTAAGTGTGTGTAACTGTGTGTAACTGCGTAGAAGTATGTATTAGTACGTGTAAGTGCGTATTCGTACATGTAAGTGCGTGTAAGTGTGTGTAAGTGTATGTAAGTACGTGTAAGTGTGTGTAAGTGCGTGTAAGTACGTGTAAGTGTGTGTAAGTGCGTGTAAGTATGTGTAAGTGCGTGTAAGTGCATGCAAGTGCGTGTAAGTGCGTGTAAGTGTGTGTAAGTGCGTGTAAGTGCGTATAAGTGCGTGTAAGTACATGTAAGTGCGTTTAATTACGTGTAAGTGCATGTAAGTGCGTGTAAGTGCGTATAAGTGCGTGTAAGTACATGTAAGTGCGTTTAATTACGTGTAAGTGCATGTAAGTGCGTGTAAGTGCGTATAAGTGCGTGTAAGTATGTGTAAGTGGGTATAAGTGCGTGTAAGTTCGTGTAAGTGCGTGTAAGTGCGTCTTAGTGCGTGTAAGTGCGTGTAAGTGTGTGTAAGTGCATGGAAGTACATGTAGGTGTGCCTAACTGTGTGTAAGTGCGTGTAAGTATGTGTAAGTGTGTGTAAGTGCGTGTAAGTGCGTGTAAGTGCGTGTAAGTGCTTGTAAGTGCGTGTAAGTACGTGTAAGTGTGTGTACGTGTGTGTAACTGTGTGTAAATGCATGTAACTGTGTGTAAGTGTGTGTAAGTATGTGTAAGTGCGTGTAAGTACGTGTAAGTGCGTGTAAGTACGTGTAAGTGCGTGTAAGTGCGTGTAAGTGCGTGTAAGTGCATGTAAGTGCGTGTAAGTGCGTGTAAGTGCGTGTAAGTACGTGTAAGTACGTGTAAGTGCGTGTAAGTACGTGTAAGTACGTGTAAGTACGTGTAAGTGCGTGTAAGTACGTGTAAGTACGTGTAAGTACGTGTAAGTGCGTGTAAGTACGTGTAAGTACGTGTAAGTACGTGTAAGTGCGTGTAAGTACGTGTAAGTACGTGTAAGTACGTGTAAGTGCGTGTAAGTACGTGTAAGTACGTGTAAGTACGTGTAAGTGCGTGTAAGTACGTGTAAGTACGTGTAAGTACGTGTAAGTGCGTGTAAGTACGTGTAAGTACGTGTAAGTACGTGTAAGTGCGTGTAAGTACGTGTAAGTACGTGTAAGTACGTGTAAGTGCGTGTAAGTACGTGTAAGTACGTGTAAGTACGTGTAAGTGCGTGTAAGTACGTGTAAGTACGTGTAAGTACGTGTAAGTGCGTGTAAGTACGTGTAAGTACGTGTAAGTACGTGTAAGTGCGTGTAAGTACGTGTAAGTACGTGTAAGTACGTGTAAGTGCGTGTAAGTACGTGTAAGTACGTGTAAGTACGTGTAAGTGCGTGTAAGTACGTGTAAGTACGTGTAAGTACGTGTAAGTGCGTGTAAGTACGTGTAAGTACGTGTAAGTACGTGTAAGTGCGTGTAAGTACGTGTAAGTGCGTGTAAGTACGTGTAAGTGTGTGTAAGTATGTGTAAGTGTGTGTAACTACGTGTAAGTGCGTGTAACTGTGTGTAAGTGTGTGTAAATGGGTGTAAGTGTGTGTAAGTGCGTGTAAGTGCGTGTAAGTACGTGTAAGTGCGTGTAAGTACGTGTAAGTGCGTGTAAGTATGTGTAAGTGTGTGTGCCTACGTGTAAGTATGTGTAACTGTGTGTAAATATGCGTAAGTGCGTGTAAGTGCGTGTAAGTGCATGTAAGTGCGTGTAAGTGCGTGTAATTACGTATATGTATGTGTAAGTGCGTGTAACTGCGTGTAAGTGTGTGTAAGTGCGTGTAAGTGCATGTAAGTGCATGTGAGTGTGTGTAAGTTTGTGCAAGTGCGTGTAAGTGCGTGTAAGTGTGTGTAAGTGCGTGTAAGTACAAGTAAGTACGTGTAAGTTCATGTAAGTGCGTGTAAGTGTGTGTAAGTACGTGTAAGTGCGTGTAAGTACGTGTAAGTTCGTGTAAGTGCGTGTAAGTGTGTGTAAGTACGTGTAAGTGTGTGTAAGTACGTGTAAGTGCGTGTAGCTGTGTGTAAGTACGTGTAAGTGCGTGTTAGTGCATGTAAGTACGTGTAAGTGCATGTAAGTGGGTGTAAGTGCGTATAAGTGTGTGTAAGTGCGTGTAAGTGCGTGTAAGTGCATGTAAGTGCGTGTAAGTACGTGTAAGTTCGTGTAAGTACGTATAAGTACGTGTAAGTGCGTGTAAGTATGTATAAGTGCGTGTTAGTGTGTATAAGTACGTGTAAGTGCGTGTAAGTGCGTGTAAGTGTGTGTAAGTGCGTGTAAGTGTGTGTAAGTGTATGTAAGTGCGTGTAAATGCGTATAAGTGCATGTAAGTGTGTGTAAGCATGTATAAGTGCGTGTAACTGCGTGTAAGTGCGTGTAAGTGCGTCTAAGTGTGTGTAAGTGTATGTAAGTGTGTGTAAGTACATGTAAGTACGTGTAAGTGCGTGTAAGTGCATGTAAGTGTGTGTAAGTACGTGTAAGTACGTGTAAGTGCATGTAAGTACGTGTGAGTACGTGTAAGTGCATGTAAGTGCGTGTAAGTGCATATAATTATGTGTAAGTGTGTGTGAGTGCGTGTAAGTGCGTGTAAGTGTGTGTAACTGCGTGTAAGTGCGTGTAAGTGCCGGTAAGTACGTGTAAGTGCGTGTAAGTACGTGTAAGTGTGTGTAAGTGTGTGTAATTACGTGTAAGTATGTGTAAGGACATGTAAGTGCGTGTACGTACGTGTAAGTGTATGTAAGTGTGTGTAAGTGCCTGTAAGTGCGTGTGAGTGTGTGTAACTGTGTGTAAGTACGTGTAAGTGTGTGTAAGTGCGTGTAAGTACGTGTAAGTGCGTGTAAGTATGTGTAAGTGCGTGTAAGTATGTGTAAGTGTGTGTAACTATGTGTAAGTATGTGTAACTGTGTGTAAGTGTGTGAAAGTGCGTGTAAGTGCGTGGAAGTGCGTGTAAGTGCGTGTAAGTTTGTGTAAGTGCATGTAAGTACGTGTAAGTGCAATTAACTGTGTGTAAGTGCCTGTAAGTGCGTGTAAGTGCATATAAGTACGTAAAAGTACGTGTAAGTGCGTGTAATTGTGTGCAAGTGCGTGTAAGTACGTGTAAGGGCATGTAAGTGCGTGTAAGTGTGTGTAAGTGCGTGTAAGTACGTATAAGTGCGTATAAGTGCGCGTAAGTGCGTGTAAGTGCGTGTAAGTACGTGTAAGTTCTCGTAAGTGCTTGTAAGTGCATGTAATTGCATGTAAGTGCGTATAAGTGTGTGTAAGTGAGTGTAAGTGCGTGTAAGTGTGTGTAAGTGCTTGTAAGTGCGTGTAAGTACATGTAAGTGCGTGTAAGTACATGTAAGTGTGTATAAGTACATGTAAGTGCATGTAAGTGCGTGTAAGTGCGTGTAAGTGTGTGTAAGTGTGTGTAAGTACGTGTAAGTATGTGTAATTGTGTGCAAGTGCGTGTAAGTACGTGTAAGTGCGTAAAAGTGCATGTAAGTGCGTGTAAGTGTGTGTAAGTGCGTGTAAATGCGTATAAGTGCATGTAAGTGCATGTAAGTACGTGTAAGTGCGTGTAACTGCGTGTTAGTGCGTGTAAGTACGTGTAAGTGCGTGTAAGTATGTGTAAGTGCGTGTAAGTGCGTGTAAGTGCGTGTAAGTGTATGTAAGTGCATGTAAGTGCGTGTAAGTACGTGTAAGTGCGTGTAAGTATGTGTAAGTGCGTGTAAGTGCGTGTAAGTGCGTGTAAGTGTATGTAAGTGCATGTAAGTGCGTGTAAGTTTGTGTAAGTACGTGTAAGTGCATGTAAGTGCGTCTAAGTGCGTGTAAGTACGTGTTAGAGTGTGTAAGTGCGTGTAAGTGCGTGTAAGTACGTGTAAGTGCGTGTAAGTGTATATAAGTACGTGTAAGTACTTGTAAGTGCGTGTAACTACGTGTAAGTGCATGTAACTGTGTGTAAGTGTGTGTAAGTGCGTATAAGTGCGTGTAAGTGCGTATAAGTACGTGTAAGTGCGTGTAATTGCATGTAAGTGTTTGTAAGTGCGTGTAAGTATGTGTAAGTGCGTGTAAGTGCATGTAAGTTCGTGTAAGTGTGTGTAAGTGCGTGTAAGTATAATTCACTGTGTGTAAGTGCGTGTAAGTACGTGTAAGTGCGTGTAAGTGCGTATAAGTACGTGTAAGTGCGTGTGAGTGTGTGCAAGTGTGTGCAAGTGCGTGTTACGATGTGTAAGTGCATGTAAGTGTGTGTAAGTACGTGTAAGTGCGTGTAAGTACGTGTAAGTGCGCGTGAGTACGTGTAAGTGCATGTCAGTGCGTGTAAGTACGTGTAAATTCTTGTAAGTGCTTGTAAGTGCGTGTAATTGCGTGTAAGTATGTATAAGTGTGTGTAAGTGCGTGTAAGTATGTGTAAGTGCGTGTAAGTGCTTGTAAGTATGTGTACGTACGTGTATGTGCGTGTAAGTGTGTGTAAGTGTGTGTAAGTATATGTAAGTGCATGTAAGTGCGTGTAAGTGCGTGTAAGTATGTGTAAGTGCGTGTAAGTACGTGTATGTGCGTGTAAGTGCGTGTAAGTGTGTGTAAGTGCGTGTAAATGCGTGTAAGTCCATGTAAGTGCGTGTAAGCACGTGTAAGTGCGTGTAACTGCGTGTTAGTGCGTGTAAGTACGTGTAAGTGTGTATAAGTGCGTGTAAGTGCGTATAAGTGTATGTAAGTGCATGTAAGTGCGTGTAAGTTTGTGTAAGTGCGTGTAAGTGCATGTAAGTACGTGTAAGTGCGTGTAAGTACATGTAAGAGTGTGTAAGTGCGTGTAAGTGCGTGTAAGTGCCTGTAATTACGTGTAAGTGCTTGTAAGTACGTATAAGTATGTGTAAGTGCGTGTAAGTGCGTGTAAGTACGTGTAAGTGTGTGTAAGTGCGTGTAAGTGCGTGTAAGTGTATGTAAGTGTGTGTAAGTGTGCATAAGTGCGTATAGGTGTGTGTAAGTGCGTGTAAGTACGTATAAGTACGTGTAAGTGCGTATAAGTGCGTATACGTACGTGTAAGTGCGTGTAAGTACGTGTAAGAGCGTGTAAGTGCGTGTAAGGACGTATAAGTACGTGTAAGTGCGTATAAGTGCGTATACGTACGTGTAAGTGCGTGTAAGTACGTGTAAGAGCGTGTAAGTGCGTGTAAGGACGTATAAGTACGTGTAAGTGCGTATAAGTGCGTATACGTACGTGTAAGTGCGTGTAAGTACGTGTAAGAGCGTGTAAGTGCGTGTAAGGACGTATAAGTACGTGTAAGTGCGTATAAGTGCGTATACGTACGTGTAAGTGCGTGTAAGTACGTGTAAGAGCGTGTAAGTGCGTGTAAGGACGTATAAGTACGTGTAAGTGCGTATAAGTGCGTATACGTACGTGTAAGTGCGTGTAAGTACGTGTAAGAGCGTGTAAGTGCGTGTAAGGACGTATAAGTACGTGTAAGTGCGTATAAGTGCGTATACGTACGTGTAAGTGCGTGTAAGTACGTGTAAGAGCGTGTAAGTGCGTGTAAGGACGTATAAGTACGTGTAAGTGCGTATAAGTGCGTATACGTACGTGTAAGTGCGTGTAAGTACGTGTAAGAGCGTGTAAGTGCGTGTAAGGACGTATAAGTACGTGTAAGTGCGTATAAGTGCGTATACGTACGTGTAAGTGCGTGTAAGTACGTGTAAGAGCGTGTAAGTGCGTGTAAGGACGTATAAGTACGTGTAAGTGCGTATAAGTGCGTATACGTACGTGTAAGTGCGTGTAAGTACGTGTAAGAGCGTGTAAGTGCGTGTAAGGACGTATAAGTACGTGTAAGTGCGTATAAGTGCGTATACGTACGTGTAAGTGCGTGTAAGTACGTGTAAGAGCGTGTAAGTGCGTGTAAGGACGTATAAGTACGTGTAAGTGCGTATAAGTGCGTATACGTACGTGTAAGTGCGTGTAAGTACGTGTAAGAGCGTGTAAGTGCGTGTAAGGACGTATAAGTACGTGTAAGTGCGTATAAGTGCGTATACGTACGTGTAAGTGCGTGTAAGTACGTGTAAGTACGTGTAAGTACGTGTAATTGCGTGTAAGTGTTTGTAAGTGCGTGTAAGTATGTGTAAGTGCGTGTAAGTGCATGTATGTTCGTGTAAGTGTGTATAAGTGCGTGTAAGTGCAATTAACTGTGTGTAAGTGCGTGTAAGTACGTGTAAGTGCGTGTAAGTACGTGTAAGTACGTGTAAGTGCATGTAAGTGTGTGCAAGTGCGTGCAAGTGCGTGTAAGGACGTATAAGTGCGTGTAAGTGTATGTAAGTGCGTGTAAGTGCGTGTAAGTACGTGTAAGTGTGCGTGAGTACGTGTAAGTGCATGTAAGTGCGTGTAAGTGCGTGTAAGTACGTGTAAGTGTGCGTGAGTACGTGTAAGTGCATGTAAGTGCGTGTAAGTACGTGTAAGTTCTTGTAAGTACTTGTAAGTGCGTGTAATTGCATGTAAGTGTGCATAAGTGTGTTTAGGTGCGTGTAAGTACGTGTAAGTGCGTGTAAGTGCTTGTAAGTGCGTGTAAGTACGTGTAAGTGCGTGTAAGTGCGATTAAGTGTGTGTAAGTACATGTAAGTGCATGTAAGTACGTATAAGTGCGTGTAAGTGTTTGTAAGTACGTGTAAGTACGTGTAAGTGTGTGTAAGTGTGTGTAAGTGCATGTAAGTACGTGTAAGTACGTGTAAGTGCGTGTAAGTGCGTGTAAGTGTGTGTAAGTGCGTATAAATGCGTGTAAGTCCATGTAAGTGCGTGTAATCACGTGTAAGTGCGTGTAACTGTGTGTTTGTGCGCGTAAGTGCGTGTAAGTGCGTATAAGTGCGTGTAAGTACGTGTAAGTGTATGTAAGTGGATGTAAGTGCGTATAAGTTTGTATAAGTGCGTGTAAGTGCATGTAAGTGCGTGTAAGTGCGTGTAAGTACATGTAAGAGTGTGTAAGTGCGTGTAAGTACGTGTAAGTACCTGTAAGTGCGTGTATGTGCATGTAAGTGCGTATAAGTACATGTAAGTGCGTGTAAGTGCGTGTAAGTACGTGTAAGTGTGTGTAAGTGCGTGTAAGTGCGTGTAAGTGCATGTAAGTGTGTGTAAGTGCGCATAAGTGCGTGTAAGTGTGTGTAAGTGCGTGTAAGTGTATGTAAGTGCGTGTAAGTGCGTGTAAGTATGTGTAAGTGCGTGTAAGTGTATGTAAGTGCGTGTAAGTGCGTGTAAGTATGTGTAAGTGCGTGTAAGTGTATGTAAGTGCGTGTAAGTGCGTGTAAGTATGTGTAAGTGCGTGTAAGTGTATGTAAGTGCGTGTAAGTGCGTGTAAGTATGTGTAAGTGCGTGTAAGTGTATGTAAGTGCGTGTAAGTGCGTGTAAGTATGTGTAAGTGCGTGTAAGTGTATGTAAGTGCGTGTAAGTGCGTGTAAGTATGTGTAAGTGCGTGTAAGTGTATGTAAGTGCGTGTAAGTGCGTGTAAGTATGTGTAAGTGCGTGTAAGTGTATGTAAGTGCGTGTAAGTGCGTGTAAGTATGTGTAAGTGCGTGTAAGTGTATGTAAGTGCGTGTAAGTGCGTGTAAGTATGTGTAAGTGCGTGTAAGTGTATGTAAGTGCGTGTAAGTGCGTGTAAGTATGTGTAAGTGCGTGTAAGTGTATGTAAGTGCGTGTAAGTGCGTGTAAGTATGTGTAAGTGCGTGTAAGTGTATGTAAGTGCGTGTAAGTGCGTGTAAGTATGTGTAAGTGCGTGTAAGTGTATGTAAGTGCGTGTAAGTGCGTGTAAGTATGTGTAAGTGCGTGTAAGTGTATGTAAGTGCGTGTAAGTGCGTGTAAGTATGTGTAAGTGCGTGTAAGTGTATGTAAGTGCGTGTAAGTGCGTGTAAGTATGTGTAAGTGCGTGTAAGTGTATGTAAGTGCGTGTAAGTGCGTGTAAGTATGTGTAAGTGCGTGTAAGTGTATGTAAGTGCGTGTAAGTGCGTGTAAGTATGTGTAAGTGCGTGTAAGTGTATGTAAGTGCGTGTAAGTGCGTGTAAGTATGTGTAAGTGCGTGTAAGTGTATGTAAGTGCGTGTAAGTGCGTGTAAGTATGTGTAAGTGCGTGTAAGTGTATGTAAGTGCGTGTAAGTGCGTGTAAGTATGTGTAAGTGCGTGTAAGTGTATGTAAGTGCGTGTAAGTGCGTGTAAGTATGTGTAAGTGCGTGTAAGTGTATGTAAGTGCGTGTAAGTGCGTGTAAGTATGTGTAAGTGCGTGTAAGTGTATGTAAGTGCGTGTAAGTGCGTGTAAGTATGTGTAAGTGCGTGTAAGTGTATGTAAGTGCGTGTAAGTGCGTGTAAGTATGTGTAAGTGCGTGTAAGTGTATGTAAGTGCGTGTAAGTGCGTGTAAGTATGTGTAAGTGCGTGTAAGTGTATGTAAGTGCGTGTAAGTGCGTGTAAGTATGTGTAAGTGCGTGTAAGTGTATGTAAGTGCGTGTAAGTGCGTGTAAGTATGTGTAAGTGCGTGTAAGTGTATGTAAGTGCGTGTAAGTGCGTGTAAGTATGTGTAAGTGCGTGTAAGTGTATGTAAGTGCGTGTAAGTGCGTGTAAGTATGTGTAAGTGCGTGTAAGTGTATGTAAGTGCGTGTAAGTGCGTGTAAGTATGTGTAAGTGCGTGTAAGTGCATGTATGTTCGTGTAAGTGTGTATAAGTGCGTGTAAGTACACGTAAGTGCGTGTATGTACGTGTAACTGCGTGTAACTGCGTGTAAGTGCATGTAAGTATGTGTAAGTGTGTGTAACTACGTGTAAGTGCGTGTAATTGTGTGTAAGTGTGTGTACGTGCGTGTAAGTGCGTGTAAGTGCATGTAAGTGCGTGTAAGTGTGTGTAAGTATGTGTAAGTGCGTGTAAGTGTATGTAAGTGTGTGTAAGTGCGTGTAAGTGTATGTAAGTTCGTGTAAATGCGTATAAGTGCGTGTAAGTGCCTGTAAGCATGTGTACGTGCGTGTAACTGCATGTAACTGCGTGTAAGTAAGTGTAAGTGTGTGTAAGTGTATGTAAGTGTGTGTAAGTGCATGTAAGTGCGTGTAAGTGCGTGTAAGTACATGTAAGT
>SZWC01027699.1:13404-29654 GCA_023375785.1 Penium margaritaceum | reverse complement strand
GGTGGCACCCCTAACCTGTGCCCTGCGGGTGGATGTGCGCCGGCGCCTGGAGTTCATCGGGACGTACTGTCCATCGCCTCTTGCTCTCGAGAGGCCGCAGCACAAGCTGCTGGAGCCAGCGTCCTGTGTACAGGCCAACCAAAGCGGATCCAAGCATGCTTATTTTGCAGATGTTGCTGATCCATATGACGGTGCTGGTGCTGCTGCTGGTGCTGCTGCTGCTGCTGCTGCTGCTGCCGCTGATGCTGCTGCTGATGGTGGAGGTTCGGGGGCAGGCGCCCATCATGACTCAACCGATGCTGGTTCAGAAGGTGCTGCTGCCTGGAACTCGTCAGCAGGTGCAGGCCCCCAGGAAGAGTGTGGACCTGCCCCCAGTCCACTGCCTCAACCTGGCGTGGGTCAAAAGAGGAAGGAACCACCAGCACCCGCATCCTCAGCAGCGCCCGCCAGTCACCGGGCCGATGCCGCTGGGAGCGATGGGTCAAAGGACGCACCACAGCATGTCGTTTTGGAGGCCGCGGACGACGACATGATGGGCGACGAGCGCAAGGACCAAGGCCAGCATGTGAAGGACCAGGGCTTCCCACCCACACCGAAGAGGCGGCATTTGACCTCCACTTCCTCCTTCCGCCAGCGGCAGCCAGCAGCGCTCACCATCGCTCGTCCGCCTCTGTCCTCGGCGACCGCAGCAGCGATCATGTTTGCAGACATATGCCGCACCCCTGACGCCGCCTTCTTTGGCCTGCGGTCTTCCACCCCCGGGGCATCGATGGGAGGAGGGGGAGGGGGAGCAGCGTCGTTGGCTGCCACAGTGACTGTGCACTCGCCGACGCTGTCTGCGCTGCTGGCGAGCCCACAGCAGCAGCAGCAGCTGAACGCGTCTGTGTGGGTTTGGGACACCATGGTCACTCACTCGCACTCGCACTCGCACTCTCACTCGCACGGGCCGCAGCACAGCTCCGACTCCCCTGGTGCTCTCGCGCACTGACTGCTCCACTTTGCAACACGAGCCCCATGCCAAAGGCTGTGAAGGTGCACTGGAACCCAACCCGCCCACTGACGACTACCTCCCAGATCAGGGGCTGTGGTAAGCTTTTGACACCTGACACCACTCCCCATGACTCCCACGCACATCTTCTCTGACATGTGTGGATTGCTTTCCATGTGTGTTGCATGCCATCATTGACAGCAGTACAACTTAGGGGCCCAAGGCCCATCTGCCTGTCCACTGATGAGAATCGACCCCGCTGACACGGCGTCGGAAGGGAGACAACACATCCAACACTCCAGACTCTAGTGCCAGGAAATGATCGAGCACAATTGCTCTTCGTTCTGTAGCTGGTTAACCATGCTGGCAGGTCCATTGATTGGACTCTGCCTCCTCGGATGTGTGGTGAACAAAAGACAAGACAAGGCAAGACAGGTACCTGGACCATGACAAAGGGGGCCACGGGGATAGGTCAGTTTTTGTGACCTGTGGGGCTTGCTGCGGAGGACAAGGATAGAGAAGATGGTCGTGGGGTTGTGCTAGAAAGCGGAGGAGGTCTTTCTTCTGATCAGATCGGCTTGCTGGGATTTTGGCTTCTGCACAGCTGTAAGTTTGTAAATAACTGCCTCGCGTGTGGTGGTTCACGTTGTCAGGGAATAACATGAAGAAGTAATCTTTCTCGCACTTTCGATTGATTTCCATCCACCTTTTGCTGTCATGGGTCTCTAGATTCTAGGCTGGGTACTTGATGTGACACCTCTTCAAGATAGCGAGAGTGTCCTGGTGTCAATTGCTGCTTCCGTCAGCTCTGATGGAAGGCATGAACCCTATGGAGCATGCGTCATGAACACCTGGGAAACAAATCTCTCGCAGTTCTGTCAATCAGTGGGAGTAGCGTGCAGGTTCAGATTCAGGCTCAGGTTCAGGTGCGCAGGTTCAATCAGGTGAAAGAGACAGATGACAGGAACTTATCTTTATACTCCTAGACCTTGAAAGAGATTCAGATTCAGATTCAGGCTCAGGTTCAGGTGACGTCTGCACTGGTAGCAACCTCCACCGACCCACACCCTTCGTGCACACTAATACAAACAACCTGTTCTGTACTGCGTATCGACATGAGGGTGGCATGGGCCTGCTACTGCCATGGTTCCTGCTGTCGCTTTTCACATGCACCATGAGCACGGGTGATCGCCCCCAATGCTGTTCAATCAAGATCGGCATTGGTCTCTCTCTCTCTCGTTTGTCTTGATTAATTCGTGTCTCATGGTCTTCTGCAATATCTATTCGAGAGAATTTTGGAAGTCTCAAATGAGACAAAAGGGGACTAAGGCAGCCAGGCTGCCAACTCGATGCGGTACAACATTCTTGAACCATGATAAGTTTACACAAGTGTACCTCTTAACCGCGTGTAGGCGAGACATCCAATTCACATCACTCCTGCAGCGGTTGTGGCCACGCACGTGCGGATCTGGTAGAACTCATCTTATGGATCGTGTAATGGTAATGACATTTGATTGAGAATGGCTATGTTTGGTTCTTGGATAATAGAACAATTTCTTGCTGTCGAACCATGCTTTTTTTCCATGGCGCATACCATTTTTATGAGCACTGAAGCTGCAATTTGGGGGTACTTTGAAGAATCCACAGCTTATGAACCTTACCATGACAAGGCTCGGCCGATTGTTTGGTCAAGCTGCCACAAGTTTTGGATAACTATACGATGAGCCATACAAACAAAGTCCTTAGCATCCTCCGCATTTCCTGGCTATGATTCCAAAACCCTTTCGTCTTCTTCATTGCTTACCATGTGTAGTAGACCAAAGGACATGGGTGCAGCACCATACGTTCCCAGTCATTCCATACCTGTTGGTGTTGCTGCCGTTGTGACTGCTGCTGGTGCTTCTCATCCTGCTATCTCTCGTCGACATGGGTGCAGTGCCGTAGGTCCCATGGTTTTTCTCGTCTGGAACCTGACACGTGATGATGCCTCCTTTGCACCCCCGCCCTCCCCTGCTCTCATCAGTCTCTCCTCTCCCCCTGCCGCACTGCAGTTTTCTGTGACACAGATTTCTGCGCAGTAACTCTCGCAACTCTGCTCCTTGCCGCCATCACAGAAAAGATTTCTTCGTCCTCATCGGATAGTGAGTAGGAGGAAGAGGAAGAGGATGAAGCAATAGAGCAGGACACTGAAGAAAAAACTGAAGGCCGTAGAAGAGGGGGAGAAGGACAGTAAAGTGGGGAACGGGATGGCCGTCAGCACACCAAGGAAGAATCATTAGGGCACAGCATGTTTCTGAGTGCCATTTCTTCCTCTAATAGCAGGGGATACCACGAATGAGCCCATATTTCTACCATCAAGAGGTGGCTCACAATAAATAACGAAGAGGAATCTCTCAACAAGTCTTCCTTGTTGGTCAGAGGTGCGCAATCACTTTGTTGTATCGTTGGATCTTCGTTTACCAGCCCACTGTAAGGTGCAAGAAGGAAACACAGTTTGTGGAAAAAGAAGTGAAGCGAAAGGATGCTTCCACCACTGGAATGCGGAAACATTTGAAGAAGCACCACGATGTTCTTTGGAATGAAGGGTTCTCCGTGAAGGCTCTGGCTAAAGCTGCTGAGCATGAAAAAACGGAAGTGGGAGTGCAGCATGTCCTTGAGAGAAACCAGACCAATGATTTTCTCATGACGCTTGGCGTTGACATGAAATACTTCATTTCCCAATTGCAACATCTTCTGGTTGATCCATTTTGTGATTTTCCACATAATTTTTTCATTACACCAATTTCTGAGTGCACCATTTTCTGATTGAAAAAGGTTTCCCATTGCATCACTTTGTGAGTGCATCATTTTGTGATGGAAGCAATTGATGATTGCACCAATTCCTGATTGCACCACTTTCTGATTGCTTGTCACTCATGCCTCTCCATTTCCCATTCCTTTTGATTTGGCTACCAGAATTTGCAGGTAACCCCTGAAGAATCCAATTCATTGCATCAACGTGATTTTGACGGATGGCAGCATCCCATTCAAAGACGAGAATTTCCACAATATCTATTTAGGGGTCGCTGGAATTCAGCCACCATGCAGGCAGATGTTTTCAGGCTCCAAGGTTGCCCGTGCTGCTGAGGAATTCGACATCATGAAGGGATACTTCCAGCCCCAACTCGGGAATTTTGGCAGTTCATGTGAGATGGATGGCAAAGGGTGAACCTGCGCCACTACCTTGACGTGTCATGGAGCTGACTCAAGAGCAGCTGAGCAGCTGAAGATGGATTCGCAGCTTCTGGACTTGCACCCCATGGACGGGCGTTAGACTGGGGATGCGATAGCCGCAGCAGTCAATGCTAGCATTTGGAAAAAGTGGAAGCGTTGTGGTCTTGTGGCTGGCATGCCCATCCTTGCAATAAAGAGAGCAGGAAAGTTTGACATCATCATGGCGATGAGATGTGCGTCCCATGTCATAATTATTCCACAAAAGAGCTAATCAATGTAGCAGAATTACATTAGTTTTTCTGGTTGCATCAGTTTCATCAACATATTGCTTTTATAATTGAATCAGTATCACAAAGCATCCTTTACATGATAGCACCAGTTTCTGCTCCACGATTTCATGAATGCATAATTTTGACCATGACGCTTGTAAGTTTCTGAATCTATTATTTTATGACTGCAAGATTTTCTAATTTGGTCATTTTTTATTTTATTATTCTCAAAACGGACAAGTTTCTCATTACATGAGGATATGATTTCATCCTTTTCCAATGGCATCGGTTTTATCATAGCATAGTCTTTATCTTTGGCATCATCTTCAGAATAGCCTATTTTGTATGAGTTTATGACTGAGACTTTTTCTGATTGCATCAGTAAGTTTGTTTGCATCATAGAAGATTCTCTAGACTTATCAGGAATCAAGGATTTTGTGAATATTCCATTTTCTCTTGTCAATCATGCCAGCCACAACGACCTTGGGAAGCAGCAGTGGAGACAGCGGGGAGGTGAAGGGATATTGTACACTGGTGAAAGATGTGCTGAAGAGCTGGAGCTCAACGCATGACATGCTAAAAGCCCTGGTGGAGAAACATGATTTTTTTTCACTTACATTACGTAAAAGCACTGCCATCTCCTACCTGCTAACCGTGCTGCTTTCATTGAATTATAACAATTGCAGGAGCAGTACGTTATATTGGAGAAGATTCGGGATGCACCATTTGGTGCATCCCGAAAGGAGAGACTTTGCAGTCAGTAATGTAAGGTCATTTGATGACCTTTGCAGTCATCAGCAAGCTAGAATAGGTAGAGACTGACCGTGAAATTAGAAGTGTGGTCGCATGGTTCCACGCTCTGCTCGACCACTGCCAGAACTCCCCTGCCACAGCCACATGTATTGCACCAGAGTCAGAGCTTCCCAGAGGCTCATTTTCTGAAGAAGCATCTGACCTTGTGACTGGTGGATGGTCACGTGTTGCAGCACAGAGGCAAGGGATGCTTCCTGAGAGAAGCTGGAGCAATACTCAACCATCTTCGATTTTTTCCATTGCTCCCACTGCCACATGTCTCTATCCCAGCTATGGTCTACAGTACTTCAAGAAAGCAAGCAAGCACACCTTAGCTGGTCTGTATGATTCTGTTTGCCACAGGACCCACGAGCTCCTTGCAGATATCATCATCACCAATTTGGCAGCACCCTCGCAGCATCTCACACCACGGGCACTTGGCTCACTTTGCTGGGCTTCTGATCCAAACTGACACAACTGTAGATGTTATTCAGCAGGATCAACTGGCTACCTTGAGTCTGATCTAGTTACAGTCATCCTCTGGCTTTTGTACGCAAGAACATGGCTAAGTCCTGACGCATTTCAAGGAAAGTGCATGGCATTTGATGCATCAATGCAAGTAGCTCTTCTTCCACATGCATCTTTTTCCAAGCAATCCACATCATGGATAACAAGGTAGGCCTGGGTGACACCACCTTCTCTAGCACCCTTGCAAGCAAGAGGTGGGAGGATGTGGTTTGCAAGATTTCTGGCAACATGGACAACATTACGATGTAAGCGGGATATCTTTCATTTTCTTTTCCAGGGAGGGAGGAGGGAGGAGAGGGAGGGAAAGAGGGAGAGAGGGGTACATGA
This sequence comes from Penium margaritaceum, assembly GCA_023375785.1. Taxonomy (NCBI): domain Eukaryota; kingdom Viridiplantae; phylum Streptophyta; class Zygnematophyceae; order Desmidiales; family Peniaceae; genus Penium; species Penium margaritaceum. The sequence continues at coordinate 23,537 of SZWC01027699.1, read as the reverse complement.
AGAGAGGATGAAGGCCAGAAGCAGTAAGGTAGGACACAGTGGAAAAACAGCCGCTGAGATCCTGGTCTCTTGGCTTCCATCATGAACAAGGTTGTATTGTTCCTTCCATTGCTTGCATTTCACTTATCGCAAGCACCTGATGCAACCCATAATCCCTTTTTTACGGCTTGTTGGAAATAAAATCGAAACTCTCATCTCATTGCTCATCTGAAACAATGAGGTTTTTTAACTGCAACAAAGGGAAAACTTCTTCGAATCTAAAATCAGGATGTGAAGGACTTATGATCATTTTTTAACTGAGATTCCGTTGAATTTTTCTTCCAAGGTGGCTAAGACTGTTGCTGTTGGGAAAATCTTCCACAATAGGATGATGTTTATGCTTAGAGATGGAGTTTAACTGCAAAATAATGTCATTTTCTCTCCTTGAATAATTTCCTGGAAAGACACATACATCACCTCATCTTAAAAAGTGACCAAAAATTTACTAAGACTACTTTCTTTTGTATGTTATACTTGGCCAATCTTTCTCATTTTCTGTTGAGGTGACCATGTCGGCAGGAGAAGTGACACATTTCTCCAAGGAACACATGACATACATACATTCATGCATACATACATGCATACATACATACATACATACATACATACATACATACATACATACATACATACATACATACATACATACATACATACATACATACATACATACATACATACATACATACATACATATGACAAGCGAGGAAACACATGGCAAGCGAGGAAAAGGAAACAGAATCCTGGTTTTTTTTTGGAAGGTTGATATTTTCCAGTGTGAAAATGAGATGGATACAAGATTGAGATGCCCAATTTGCAATATGGTATCATGTGATATGAAGATATGATATGAGACTTTCTCTCTCAGAAGGTGCAAGATCACACTACAAGATCAAAACATCTCAATCTCTATCTTGATGTTACAGCATCAATTGTGTCCTTATGCTATGTCATGGATTTCCATGTTCGGGGAAGATGGAAATGGATAGAGCCAGTTTGAGCCTGTGCCTGGCAGCTCTACTGCTTCTCGGCCTGCTGCCCCTTCGGCTATCAAAATTGCAGAATTTTGGCGAGATACATAATCTTCTGCCTGTGCGTGATGTGATTTCCTTGCTGAACCTGCCACTGGACATGGAGGGCTTGAGCTACTCGGGCCACTCCCAGCAGGGACCCACTGCTGCTGCTAGACCTGCTGATGTAGAGCCCGCTGCCTGGCGGAGGGTTCCAGTTGTTATCTCAGGCATGTTGATGCATTCGAGCACCTGCCGCCCTTGTGCCTGCATGTTTTGAGAGATTTCTTGGACTCTTCAGAGCACTGCTTTTGCCGATGTTGCAGCACTATCCAGTCAAGTGACGCACTCTTACAGTAAACAGGTGCAAGAGCAACAAGGAACTTGCTAGGAGAGACGAGCACAGTCTCAATAGCTTCATGAGCTTCAATATACAGAGAGAAATGACAACTGAAAAGCAAACAGGATAAACAGCTGCCATGGGCGTCAGTCAGGCTGCTTGCCGCGGCAGGTCAGTTTGCCCTAAAACCGGTCCAAGACCACTGTTTTGGCCGTAACTCAGCACCCACATATCCAAACACAGAATCGTCTGATCCTACAGGGTCAAAATCTCAACCAGGACATACAAAATTCCTGTATACATAAAAAAATTCCTCTTTACACTATTCCGGCACCAATTGGTGGAGACACAATGCAAAAACATGCAAATCAGGCGTATGGGAAACCAAGAAAACCCTAGAGGCTGCAAAAGAATACCAGAGTACCCAGCAAGTCTCTGGCATGTCGAGACAGCTGTCCTGCAACTTTGAAGGGGTGGATCCCTGCACGACAAATTCTTGGTGCCATGTGTGTCCACATCAAGGATGTGCACGGGCATGGAGATGGCTGAGTGGTTGCAGTGAACCGTATACAAAGACAGAAACGACTCTCATCAGAACACTCCCTCATGACCCGATAGGAATAGTTTCCATACACATACAGGACTAACACGAGTGTGTAACAAGATTCTCAACAGTCTGTACACAAACACACATACAAACACACACACACACACACGCATGTCACCACAGGTAGAGCATTTGCTCACAAAGTGGTACCTAATGTTGATGCGCTTTGCATGAGTTTGATGCATGCCATCATGCTCAGCGATGCAGCATGTGTTCTCAATGTCACCGTGAAGTGTGATGCAACGGATGGACTGGTGCAGCTACTACATGAGACGAAACAACAATATGCTCTCACAGACACCAGCTCCTTAGATGATGTACTCCGCCTCGGTCGAGCTGCGTGTGAAAGCCTTGCTTTCTGCTCTTCCAAGATACTACAGTATCGCCAATAAGGAAGATGTAGCCCAATCGGCTGAACACATCGTGATCCTAGGCCCAATCGCTGTCTGTGTACCCGTCAACCATTACAAAGGGTTGCACAAGCCCAAACGGGATGTGGACACGACATAGCGGAAAACATACAAAGTTGCCTCAAGATGAAGGTGACACGGGCTGTGGGAGAACTGGGAGAAGAAGCTGATAGTAAATGTAGTGTCAGCATGTGAGGCGGTGCCAAGGATATTCATAGACTGAATGACCTGGAGGTACGTCGTGACATCAAGAGGCTCTCCTAGGCGAATGGGTTCAGCTGTTTTCGAGAGCCGCTGCCCTGCTGGAGCCATGGACATAGACGTGTGGGGAACGACAGCCGGCAGGTCTAAAAAACAATCCCACAAGGCACAAAGCTACCCTGCCTGGTGCTCGTGAAGCACTCATCCTTCACAGGCATGCATAATCTCCGTCCCCAAGATGATGCAGGCAGGACCAAGATCCTTCATCCATTTATGACCAATCACCCTTCAAATGTACACTCATAGTTGAGTGTACATAGGGTAACATACATAAAGGTAGCTTCTAAGAAGGACACAATCCTCAAGTGATGTGACGAATACACATAAGTCGCTGTGGACGAGTCAAACAATGCATTTTCTAAGAAAATTATACCCTTTGTCAAGATGGAATCATGCACCTTCCTGAAAAAGTTTTCTTTTACAATATCAAAAAATCTACATAGAACGTTTGATGTAAAGAGAAATGTGGCATTTTCTATGTGCTAACTTAGTTCGGGTTATGTTTGGATGTACGTGTCTTGACGTACATCAGTATCCAAACCGTAAATGTCTCTACGACGCTTTTGCTTTGACTTACGGATACAACCGTCATTCAAGATTTAACTTGACTGTCGCTCGTGCGGTATTCAAGCTGCCACGAGCATGACAGTCAAGCCTTGCTCGAGTGGGAGCTTGACAGATTGTCGCTTGTGCGACAGTCACAATGACGCTCGAGTTAAACTCGAGTGCGGGGTTGACTGTCGGCCGAATGGAAGTTGAGCCTGTTCTTAAACAGCGTGCTTTGCATCTGCAAATCGATGGGCATGTTTGACAGGTTTGAGACCGGACGATCACAAACCATAAAAAACGTCTAATCCTCATCTTGATTCGATTCTAACCATCAACAAATAGAAATGTGCTTATCGTGGATCGTCGATTCACCATTATGAAGGGTTGGGATTCGTCGATGTAATTGACCGTTGGGTTCGGTTGACATCACAAATTGTACACTAGTGTGTATTTTGCGATGTCGATCACATACACTCCCCCGTACACTGGCCACATATACTTTCGAGGTTGGAGGGAGGGGGAATGGATGTCAATACCAATGGAAGATGAGAGAGCTCCCCCCCGCTCCAGTAAAGTCTAAAAGTGTATGAGGGTAGTGTACGGGACAGTGTATGAGGGGGGGCTGTCCAAAAATACACTAGTGTGGTAAGTCACGAAACACTTCGTGGAAATTATGTAAGTCTATATTGAAGCTAAAGGAAAGTGCAAACTAACCATAAAGAAAATGTTTGCAAACAAACCATTCCCTTACAAAACCTACCAAAAATTAAGACACAATACATGCCACAATAGTGATTTTTGTGAGACCTATAACGTATATCTCACTCTAAAAGTCCGTTTGAGCTCAGGTTATTCTCTTTAAGTTTCCATTGACTTTATAAAATTACATACATCCACGTAAATATTTATACGTACACATTCGTATGCAGCTATACACACATAAATCAATGTGTAAAAGCCCCCCCACCCCCCTCTCCACCCGCAAACACCATTTCACCACCAATACATGATACACTGTACACTTGTATTCACGTGACTGCCATATCCCCATACACTCCCTCAAACAAGCACCACTTACACAATCTCCCCCCCCCCCTCTTCCCTACCCACAAACACCACTTCACCACCAATACACTATACACTGTACACTTGTGTACACCTGACTGCCATACCCCCCATACACTCCTTCATACACTCACCACTAACACGACCCCCCCCCCCTATCCACAAACACCACTTCAGCACCAATACACGATACATTATACACTTTTGTACACCCGACTGCCATACCCCCATACACTCACTCATACACTCTCCACTTACACAACCCTCCCCCCTTCCCACCCCAACCGGAACCTTCATGTGTCTTCATACGGGATGGTACACGTTTGTACACTCACTGGACAGTGTACAAAAAGCCCCTGATTAACCATACCTCCCTTCATCATTTACATAGAATGTAGAAGAGCCTGCACAGCCTGGAAGGCCTGAGGATCTGAAGAGGCGGTCAAGAGGTCATCGCCGCAGACCAAGAGGACGATAAAGTGCGTCAAGGGGTCACTCAAAAAGAGTGCAGAGCCGAATGGACTGCAAGAAATCCACGACGCTCAAGGGTGGCAGAGGTATCAAGGTTCCAGAAATGCAAAGAATGATTGAACCCTTACAAGGCATTGTGGAGGCACCAGCCATGGCCTTTGCCATTGTCAAACCTAGGTGGCTGGGCCAGACAGATGTACTCATCAAGTCAACCATGCAAGGATGTATTGTTTACGTCTATCTGTCGTAGCTCTGAGTTGTGCTGAACCCCCTGGCTGAGGAACACCTTGGCAGTGGTGTACTTCCCCAAAAATGGCGAACCATGCCGTCTGGTGTGCACTTGCGCCAGAACACCCAATGGGCGGTCATGATTTTGTGACAAGGTGGAAGGTTCACCTTCAGGTCATGCCATTCTCTGTGATGGCATTGAGCTCCTCTCCTGTGGCCCTCTCCCAGGGAGCCGCATATGGAATGAAGGGATCCTGGTGGACTGTGTCTGGATCAAGTGAGAGCACTCTGGTGGAATTTGTAGTGAGTGTAGTGGCAACAGAGGCGTGACCAAACTCAGCGACCGCGACAGCATAGAAGAACTTACCCGCAATCAAGGAGTAGCTGTCTCTTGAGTTAGGCTGGAAAACAGCCGCAGCCAGGCCAAGTGTGTCCAGACAGGTGGAAGGAATCCCTGGTTTACTGTGGGGGGCTGAGATGGGGAAAAAGGAGCAAATGAGATATATCGACCGTCCAATGACGCTCCCCAAAGGGATCCATCTGACTCACAATGTAGGTCTCTAGACTCATCCACCAAACTACAGGAGATACCTGTAGGTTGAAGCTGACAAGGCCGGGGCGTCACGGGAGAACCTAAATGTGAGTCCAAGGGATGTTGTGCAAAGGCGTATGATGTTTTCAGGGACAAGATACCTTGCAGAGGTCCCGAAGAGATTTCGCATCCGTCTGGTGTGAACCTGATCTGGCTGCCAAAAGAGAGGAAGAGAATGCAGATGGAGCTGACGTGTGGAACCACAGAGGAGGGATGTAGCATACCGAATATGGTCCAAGAATGATGGAGCACATTAGGAAAGTGCCCATGCTGATCCGCATGGTGGAACCACATGCAATGCCATGTTTCCAAAGAGACGACATGGCACCGAAAATGATGTTTTGTGCTTGAGGCATTACCTGGCTATGAATTAGGTCCCCCAAGGCATTGGGACAGATCTTGACCATATGGGGTAGATGGAGAGAAAAGGTATCAAATTAAACCAAAGGAAAAGAACGAGAGTAAAACTAAGATATTTCTATTGAGACACAAACAGAAATTTATAGATGTACGGGAGCACCAATCCTCACAAACCAGGATCTCACGAGGCTTTAGGAAAAATCCCCCCTATATTTGGTTCTTGACTGATGCAGGACGAAGGTAAAGGGGAGAAAAAGAATAACAAGTACACATTTGGCAATATTTGTAAGACACAATTAGCGAGGGAGGGAGATACCTGCTCCTCCCCTAGAAGCTAGGCCCATAACCACACAACACATCTATTAGGATAGTGAAGTTAACCAACAAATAACCTATCTTCTCCGACACAAAAACCAGCAAGTTCATAGCAACTGTATGAGATTCTTGGTTGTACAAATGACCGTGTGAAAGAAGCCACAGAATCACAAGGAGAATCTCTACACAGTCAGGCTGACAAACAGAAAATGCAAGGTCAGCAAGAAAGTGACTCCAGGAGCTGGCTACCACGAAAACACAAGAAAGTGTTCGGGGTTTAGCTGGAATTTTCAGAGTAGCTGTTCACCACCGTAGATTTCCTGCAAGTGAGTGGTTTTGATCCCAAAGGTCACCAGGATTGACACAACAACAACACCTTGCATGCTAGTGCATCTGCTGACTAGATAGCGTTGCCATGTCAGCGACAGCAATGTTAGGAAGCTTCGAAGAAATTTCTCATGGTATTTGAGCGGTGAGGAATCCCTCGCTGAGCTTTGCAGCAGAGAAGCAACAACAGCAACAGCAGTGAGAGCCACAGCTGCAGCCACAATCCTGAGGGGACCCACCACGCCATGGTGTCCCACCACTGCCGGTAGTGACAGCAGAGTTACAGTGGCGACAGTAGTGGCAGTGGCAGGACAACACACACTAGTGCAACGGCAACGACAGCAGCACCATCCCTTTGTGGGAGAGCTGCAATATCGGCCGCCATGGTAATGGCAGCGGCGGGGGTGCGTCCGTATCAGAAAAATCAGAAGAGCAACAGCAGCTCTGCAATGCAGCAGCAGCAACACAAAAGCCATGTATCAGTTGTTAGCAGCCGTACAGAAACAGTGCAATAGCAGAAGTGTGGCAGTAGTACCACAGCACCAGTAGCAGAGTAGCAGCAGTGTGGAAGCATCAGTATGGAAGCTGAGCAGTAGCTGCGCAGCAACAACAACACTATAGCACAGTACAACAGTTGTGACAATCGACGCAGCTGCAGAACCAGCTGTACATCATTTCTGCAGTGCAGCAGTACAACAGTGCAGCAGCGCAACAGCTGTGCATCAGTTGTGTCTGACATGGCTACCAAAGAAACAAGAGCTGTAGCTGTTACTGTAGCTAGAGCACAAGGGGTGACGAGGACATTCCCTCACGCACATTCCACGACAGGTGCACAGAAGGTGAGCATCTCCTTCAACACAAAACGAATGCAGGAAGCCATGGGACAGCTTGCAGAATGCCTCCCTCAGGTTCCCTCCCCTTGTTAAAATCAGAGTCAGGTCTACTGAAGTCAGCATCCCCTTGCTGATGTCAGCAGAGTTACTCCTGATGTCATCAGTGGCTTAGCCAGGGATTTGGCCGGGACGTCAATTTTCTCCAGCGTTCCAAGTGCGGGAGAAACGTTGATGGATTGGCATTTCTTGGAATTTCTCCGGTTGACCGATGCTAAGTGGCACGCATGGCTCGATGAAGGGGCCGGCTGACCCAGGCAGCTCCTCATTTGAGGTGAAGATCCCATGTTCAAAGGCAATCGCCGAACTCCAGATGCAGCAGGACAAGATACAGCAAAAGCAGCAGCAAAAGAGTAATGCATTTGAGGATGTTAAGCTCCTGTTGTTGATGCGCTCCGGTGTATCACAGCAGCAGATGTAAAAAACCGGTGTAGTGGCACCGGTGGTAGATCAGCAGTCCACCTCGCGTGTCTTGGTTGCACAACAGCGCTTTCCTGACTAGGAGTGCCACCCTTAGGAGACCCAATCGAGGAGGCAGAGGATACACCTGTAAACTCATGGGCATAGAAGATACATGTTTTCAATGAGCTACTAAGCCAGTTGCAGCCAGGCTCACCGTCTGTTACCGCGCTGCACCGGCACTCCTTGAGGCGGATGACAGACTTCTTATTTTGAGTCGTTCCCCTTGACAGCAACCTTCCCTCACCACACCCACCTAACCCAGAGCCTGAAGTCTCCCTCACCATGGAGCAACCTGAGGATTTCAAGACACCCCTTCCCCGCTACATGAGTGAGGCAGCCTTCAGTTTTTAGGAGGTATTGTTTCAGGTGGGCATCAAAGTACAGGGATTCTGAGTTAGTTCTAGACATCCGACCCTTATCAAGTCTAGGCAAGAGCACGAGCAATGCAAGGCCTGCCCACAACATTGAGAGTGGTAATCCTGGCACGAAGACCCTCAGCCGAAGTGTCCAGGCCGGCTACACCAAGGCACATGCAGCGTTCTCCATGTTCCACGAAGTAGTCTCACCTGAGTTTTCTTTTGCATACGATGTCGCGGCTGACCGTGTCGTGGTCCAGCCCACGCCAAACACGTGTGTCCTGGCTACCCAGAGATCTCCCTCAATGGTGCCTGATCCAAGCATGTTAAAGGAGCAACTTTTGGCAGAGGACGCAGCACTATGGCACGTGGCCTGTGAGGATAATCTCCACATTGTCTTAAAATATGGTGTTTACGAGCTTGTCAACCCTCTGCCGGGGTGGAAGGTTGCACAAGCCAAGTGTGTATTTTGTAAGAAGGTGAAGCCATATGGATCAGTGAATCGCTACAAGGACCGCTTCAAGGCCAAGTCTTTTTCACATGATGTTTATTTCACTGACATCTCTGCACTTGTTGGCTAAATGACCATGACGCTTGCTCTCTTCGCTGTCGTAATTCAGCACAAATGGGAGCTATACTAAATGGATGTGAACAATGTGTCACTCCGTTGTGCTCAAGATGAGGATACAAACATGGTGCAGCCACCGGGCTTCAAGGTTGGAAAAAAGATCTCGGGCTTGTGCAAAGCCTTGTACGACCGCAAGAAGATGTCACCAACACAAATGACTCACGCACGCTATGTACAGAGTGACGCCAATCTGTCCATCTTCCTTTCAAGGACAGCTGAGAATTTCACTGCCATCCTGGTCTACGTTGACAACCCCCTGATCACATCTCCTTTGATTGAGTTCATGAAGGAAGTCAAAGCAGTCCCTTAGGTTACCCAGACAAAGATTGTGCATCTGCTGGAGGTGGACACTCTTGCTTCACCAAGCGCACTACGCTCACGTTGTGGAGGAGCGTTTTGCCAATCTCCTGGGTACAGTTCCCACAACCTCAACACCCACCACAATGGATGGGCAGGATGTACCAAAGCTAGATGATCTAGTACATCTACGGGAGAGTATGGACGTAACCGTGTACCTGTGCCTGATTGGCTCCCTCACATGCTTGGCCATGATCGCTCCTCCCGACATCGCCTTTGTTGTCAACCTCCTTGCGCAGTTATTGTAGTATCCTCAGATGAGAGCTCAACATGAAGTTTTGCGAGTGGTGCAGTACGTGGTTTCCAGATATTACCTCAGGCTCTAATCTCATTGGTTGTTGTTGTTGGTGGTTTGCAGCTACACACAAAGCAACTGGGCTTGGAGACCTGACGGAAAGAGTTGGACATGCTATGTGTTCCTGCTTGGTGGCACTGCTGTTTCATGGCACTCTGGGAAGCAGGAATGCCTTATGCCTAGCTCATGAGAGGCATAGTATGTTGCACTAGGGTCTGGGGCTGTTTGGGTGGTGTGGTTGCTGTACCTGGTTTATGATTTGCATCAGTTTGTACCTTCCACCCTTCTGTGCTGTGAAAATCAGAGTAACTTGCTCTTGAAGAGAAATCTTGTGTTTTTCATGCATGCTCAAATCACATACTTGTTGAGCACCATTTTGTGCATGCATTGGTGGAAAGACAGGTGGTTTAAGTCATCTCGGTGGGCATGGACCTGTTGCAAGCTGACTTCCTGACCAAGACATTGGTACGCAAAAAGCTTGGAGTGGCCATAATTTTTGTCCGGCTTCCCTCCTTCCATGAGGGTGGCTGAGGCTGGGATGTGTGTGTGTGTGTGTGTGTGTGTGTGTGTG
>SZWC01027698.1:16991-29659 GCA_023375785.1 Penium margaritaceum | reverse complement strand
GATCTTGCAGGTACAAACAAGGTAGAATACTGGTGTCTCGGTGTGGCTATTTTGTGCAATGACTTGACAAAGTTGGCATGTGCCACTGACCATGACCACAAAGTTTACCAAGTGACTTTAACTTCTATGAATGGTAACACGAGTCAGCCACATTCAGACTGCCCAAGCATAGTGCACATGAAATATGCATGACCTTGCACGTATAAAAAAGGTAGAAAACTGGTGGCTTGGCACGGCTATTGTGCACAATGTCTTGACAAAGTTGGCATGTACCACTAACCATGACCACACTGTTTATCAAGTACCTCAAACGGCTACGTATCATAACACGCGTCACCCACGGTCAGAGTATCCAATCACTGAGCAGATGTACTAGGCATGATCTTGAAGGTACAAACAAGGTAGAATACTGGTGGCGCGGTGTGGCTATTATGCGGAATGCCTTGACAACGTTGGCATGTGCCACTGACCATGACCTCAAGGTTTACCAAGTGGCCTTAACCTCTACGAATCGTAACACAAGTCAACCATGGTCAAAGTGCCCAATCACAGTGCACACCTAATATGCATGACCTTACAGGTATACACAATGTAAGAAACCGGTGGCTTGGCACGGCTGTTGTGCGCAATGTCTTGACAAAGTTGGCATGTGCCACTGACCGTGACCACAAAGTTTACCAAGTGTCTTTAACTTCTACGAATTGTAACACGAGTCAGCCACATTCAGAGTGCCCAATCATAATGCACATCTAATATGCATGACCTTACAGGTATAAAGAAGGTCAAAAACTGGTGGCTTGGCACGGCTATTGTGCGCAATGTCTCGACAAAGCTGGCATGTGCCACTGACTATGACCACACTGTTTACCAAGTACCTTAAACGGCTACGAATCATAACACGCGTCACCCACGGTCAGAGTGTCCAATCACTGTGCAGATGTAATAGGCATGATCTTAAAGGTGCAAACAAGGTAGAATACTGGTGGCTCGGTGTGGCTATTATGCAGAATGCCTTGACAAAGTTGGCATGTGCCACTGACCATGATCACAAAGGTTACCAAGTGACTTTAACTTCTACGAATCGTAACACGTGTCAGCCACAATCAGAGTGCCCAAACATAGTACACATCTAATATGCATGACCTTGCAGGTATAAANTTAAACGGCTACGAATCATAACACGCGTCACCCACGGTCAGAGTGTCCAATCACTGTGCAGATGTACTAGGCATGATCTTGAAGGTGCAAACAAGGTAGAATACTGGTGGCTCGGTGTGGCTATTATGCAGAATGCCTTGACAAAGTTGGCATGTGCCACTGACCATGATCACAAAGGTTACCAAGTGACTTTAACTTCTACGAATCGTAACACGTGTCAGCCACAATCAGAGTGCCCAAACATAGTACACATCTAGTATGCATAACCTTGCAGGTAAAAAAAAGGCAAAAAACCGGTGGCATGGCATGGCTACTGTGCGCAATGCCTTGGCAAAGTTGGCATGTGCCACTGTCCATTACCACACTGTTTACCAAGTACCTTAAACGATACGAATCATAACACGCGTCACCCATGGTCTGAGTGTCCGATCACAGTGCAGATGTACTGGGCACGAGCTTGAAGGTGCAAACAGGGTAGAATACGGGTGGCTCGGTGTGGCTATTGTGCGCAATACCATGACAAAGTTGGCATGTTCCAATGACCATGACGACAAGTGTATCCAAGTGACTTTTACTTATATTGATCATAACACGAGTCAGCCACGGTCAGAGTGTCCAATCACAGCGCAGATGTATTAGGCATGATGTTGCAGGGACAAACAAGGTAGAATACTCGTGTCTCGGTTTGGCTATTGTGCGCAATTACTTGACAAAGTTGGCATGTGCCACTGACAATGACCACAACGTTTACCAAGTGACTTTAACTTCTACGAATCGTAACTCGAGTCAGCCACGGTCAGAGTGCCCAATCACAGTGCACATCTAATATGCATGACCTTACAGGTATACACAAGGTAAAAACCGGTAGCTTTGCACGGCTATTGTGCGCAATGCTTTTACAAAGTTGGCATGTGCCACTGACCATGACCACAACATTTACCAAGTGACTTTAACTTCTACGAATCGTAACACGAGTCAGCCACATTCAGAGTGCCCAATCACAGTGCACATCTAATTTGCATGAACTTGCAGGTATAAACAAGGTAATATACCGGTGGCTTGGCACGGCTATTGTATGCAATGCCTTGATAAAGTTGACATGTGCCACTGACCATGACCACACTGTTTACCAAGTGACTTTTACATGTATTGATCATAACACGCGTCACCCACGGTCAGAGTGTCCAATCACAGTGCAGATGTAATAGGCATGATATTGCATGTGCAAAAAAGGTAGAATACGGGTGGCTCGGTGTGACTATTGTGCGTAATGCCTTGACAAAGTTGGCATGTGCCACTGACCATGACCACAAATGTATCCAAGTGACTTTTACATGTATTGATCATAACACGAGTTAGCCACGGTCAGAGTGTCCAATGACAGTGCAGATGCACTAGGCAGGATCTTACAGGTTCAAACAAGGTAGAATACTAGTGGCTCGGAATGGCGATTGTGCGCAATGCCTTGACAATGTTGGCATGTGCCACTGACCATGACCACAAAGTTTACCAAGTGACTTTAACTTCTACGAATTGTAACACGAGTCAACCACGGTCAGAGTGCCCAATCACTGTGCACATATAATATGCATGACCTTGCAGGTATAAAGAAGGTCAAAACGTGGTAGCTTGGTGTGGCTATTGTGCGCAATGCATTGACAAAGTTGGCATGTGCCACTGACCATGACCACAAAGTCTACCAAGTGACTTTATCTTCCACGAATCGTAACACGAGTCAGCTACAGTCAGAGTGCCCAATCACGGTTCACATGTACTAGGCATGACCTTGTATTAATGAACAATATAAGGAACCGGTGGCTTGGCACGACGATTGTGCGCAATGCCTTGACAAAGTTGGCATGTGCCACTGACCATAACCACAAAGTTTACCAAGTACCTTAAACGGCTATGACTCATAGCACGAGTCAGCCACGGTCAGAGTGTCCAATCACAGTGCAGATGTACTAGGCATGATATTGCAGGTACAAACAAGGTAGAATACTGGTGGCTCGGTGTTGCTATGGTGCGCAATGCCTTGACAAAGTTGGCATGTGCCACTGACCATGACTACAAATGTATCCAAGTGACTTTTACTTCTATTGATCATAACACGAGTCAGCCATGGTCAGAGTGTCCAATCACAGTGCATATGTACTAGGCATGATCTTGCAGGTACAAATAAGGTAGAATACTGGTGTCTCGGTGTGGCTGTTTTGTACAATGACTTGACAAAGTTGGCATGTGCCACTGACCATGACCACAATGTTTACCAAGTGACCTTGACGTCTACGAATCGTAACACAAGTCAACCATGGTCAAAGTGCCCAATCACAGTGCACATCTAATATGCATGACCTTACAGGTATACACAAGGTAAAAAACCAGTGACTTGGCACCGCTATTGTGCGCAATGCCTTGACAAAGTTGGCATGTACCACTGACCATGACCACAAAGTTTACCAAGTGACTTGAACTTCTACGAATCGTAACACGAGTCAGCCACATTCAGAGTGCCCAATCACAGTGCACATCTAATATGCATGACCTTGCAGGTATAAAGAAGGTACAAAACCGTTGGCTTGGCACGGCTATTGTGCGCAATGCATTGACAAAGGTTGCATGTACCACTGACCATGACCACACTGTTTACCAAGTACCTTAAACGGCCATGAATCATAACACGCGTCACCCACGGTCAGAGTTTCCAATCACAGTGCAGATGTACTAGGCATGGTCTTGAAGGTACAAAAAAGGTGGAATACTGGTGGCTCGGTGTGGCTATTGTGCGCAATGCCTTGACAAAGTTGGCATGTGCCACTGACCATGATCACAAAGTTTACCAAGTGACTTTAACTTCTACGAATCGTAACACGAGTCAGCCACAGTCAGAGTGCCCAATCATAGTACACATGTAATATGCATGACCTTGCTGGTATAAACAAGGTAAGAAAATGGTGGCTTGGCATGACTATTGTGCGCAATGCCTTGACTAAGTTGGCATGTGCCACTGACCATGAACACAAAGTTTACCAAGTCCATTAAACGGCTATGAAAAATAACACGAGTCAGCCACGGTCAGAGTGTCCAATCAAAGTGCAGATATACTGGGCATGACCTTACAGGTAAAAACAAGGTAGAATACTGGTGGTTCAGTGTGGCTATTGTGCGCAATGCCTTGACAAATTGGCATGTGCCACTGACCATGGCCACAACGTTTAGCATGTGACTCTAACTTCTACAAATCGTAACACAAGTCAGCCACTGTCAGAGTGCCCAATCACAGTGCACATCTAATATGCATGACCTTACAGGTAAACACAAGGAAAAAAACCGGTGGCTTGGCACGGCTATTGTGCACAATGCCTTGACAAAGTTGGCATGTGCCACTGACCATGACCACAAAGTTTACCAAGTGACTTTAACTTCTACGAATCGTAACACGAGCCAGCCATATTCAGAGTGCCCAATCACAGTGCACATTTAATATGCATGACCTTGCAGGTATAATGAAGGTAAAACACTGGTGGCTTGGCACGGCTATTGTGCGGAATACCTTGACAAAGTTGGCATGCGCCACTGACCATGACCACACTGTTTATCAAGTACCTTAAACAGCTATGAATCATAACACGCGTCACCCACGGTCAGAGTCTCCAATCACCGTGCAGATGTACTAGGCATGATCTTGAAGGTGCAAACAAGGTAGAATACTGGTGGCTCGGTGTGGCTATTGTGCGCAATGCCTTGACAGAGTTGGCATGTGCCACTGACGATGATCACAAAGTTTACCAAGTGACTTGAACTTCTACGAATCGTAACACAAATCAGCCACAGTCAGAGTGCCCAATCATAGTACACGTCTAATATGCATAACCTTGCTGGTATAAACAAGGTAAACAACTGGTGGCTTGGCACGGCTATTGTGCGCAATGCCTTGACAAAGTTGGCATGTGCCACTGACCATGACCACAAAGTTTACCAAGTAGATTAAACGGCTATGAATTATAACACGAGTCAGCCACGGTCAGAGTGTCCAATCACAGTGCAGATGAATTAGGCATGATCTTGCAGGTGCAAACAAGGTAAAACATCTGTGTCTTGGTGTGGCTACTGTGCGCAATGCCTTGACAAAGTTGGCATGTGCCACTGACCATGACCACAAAGCATATCATGTGACTTTAACTTCTACGAATCGTAACACGAGTCAGCCATGGTCACAGTGCCCAATCACAGTGCACATTAAACATGCATGACCTTGCAGGTATAAACAAGGTAAAAAATCGGTGGTTTGGCACGGCTATTGTGCGCAATGCCTTGACAAAGTTGGCATGTGCCACTGACTATGACCACAAGTTCTACCAAGTGACTTAAACGTCTACGAATTCTAACACGAGTCAGCCACATTCAGAGTGTCCAATCACAGTGCACATCTAATATGCATGACCTTGCAGGTATAAAGAAGGGAAAAAACTGGTGGCTTGGCACGGCTATTGTGCGCAGTGCCTTGACAAAGTTGGCATGTGCCACTGACCATGACCACACTGTTAACCAAGTACCTTAAACAGCTACGAATCATAACACGCGTCACCCACGGTCAGAGTGTCCAATCACAGTGCAGATGTAATAGGCATGATCTTGAAGGTGCAAACAAGGTAGAATACTGGTGGCTCCGTGTGGCTATTGTGCGCAATGCCTTGACAAAGTTGGCATGTGCCACTTACCACGACCACAAAGTTTACCAAGTGACTTTAACTTCTACGAATCGTAACACAAGTCAGCCATGGTCAGAGTGCCCAATCACAGTGCACATCTAACATGCATGACCGTGCAGCTATAAACAAGGCAAAAAACCGGTGGCTTGGCACGGGTATTGTGCGCAATGCCTTGACAAAGTTGGCATGTGCCAATTTTCATGACCACAATGTTTACCAAGTGACTTTAACTTCTACGAATCGAAACACGGGTCAGCAACATTCAAAGTGCCTACTCACATTGAACATCTAATATGCATTACCTTTCAGGTATAAACAAGGTAAAAGACCGGTGGCTTGGTAGGACTATTGTGCGCAATGCCTTGACAAAGTTGGCATGTGCCACTGACCATGATCACAAAGCTTACCAAGTACCTTAAACGGTTACGAATCATAACACGAGTCAGCCACGGTCAGAGTGTCCAATCACAGTGCAGATGAATTAGGCATGATCTTGCAGGTGCAAACAAGGTAGAATACTGGTGGCTCGGTGTGGCTAGTGTGCGCAATACCATGACAAAGTTGGCATGTGCCAGTGACCATGACCACAAAGTTTACCAAGTAACTTAAACGGCGATGAATCATAACACGAGTCTGCCACGGGCAGAGTGTCCATTCACAGTGCAGATATACTGGGCATGACCTCACAGGTATAAACCAGGTAGAATACTGGTGGCTCGGTGTGGCTAGTGTGCGCAATACCATGACAAAGTTGGCATGTGCCAGTGACCATGACCACAAAGTTTACCAAGTAACTTAAACGGCGATGAATCATAACACGAGTCTGCCACGGGCAGAGTGTCCATTCACAGTGCAGATATACTGGGCATGACCTCACAGGTATAAACCAGGTAGAATACTGGTGGCTCGGTGTGGCTAGTGTGCGCAATACCATGACAAAGTTGGCATGTGCCAGTGACCATGACCACAAAGTTTACCAAGTAACTTAAACGGCGATGAATCATAACACGAGTCTGCCACGGGCAGAGTGTCCATTCACAGTGCAGATATACTGGGCATGACCTCACAGGTATAAACCAGGTAGAATACTGGTGGCTCGGTGTGGCTAGTGTGCGCAATACCATGACAAAGTTGGCATGTGCCAGTGACCATGACCACAAAGTTTACCAAGTAACTTAAACGGCGATGAATCATAACACGAGTCTGCCACGGGCAGAGTGTCCATTCACAGTGCAGATATACTGGGCATGACCTCACAGGTATAAACCAGGTAGAATACTGGTGGCTCGGTGTGGCTAGTGTGCGCAATACCATGACAAAGTTGGCATGTGCCAGTGACCATGACCACAAAGTTTACCAAGTAACTTAAACGGCGATGAATCATAACACGAGTCTGCCACGGGCAGAGTGTCCATTCACAGTGCAGATATACTGGGCATGACCTCACAGGTATAAACCAGGTAGAATACTGGTGGCTCGGTGTGGCTAGTGTGCGCAATACCATGACAAAGTTGGCATGTGCCAGTGACCATGACCACAAAGTTTACCAAGTAACTTAAACGGCGATGAATCATAACACGAGTCTGCCACGGGCAGAGTGTCCATTCACAGTGCAGATATACTGGGCATGACCTCACAGGTATAAACCAGGTAGAATACTGGTGGCTCGGTGTGGCTAGTGTGCGCAATACCATGACAAAGTTGGCATGTGCCAGTGACCATGACCACAAAGTTTACCAAGTAACTTAAACGGCGATGAATCATAACACGAGTCTGCCACGGGCAGAGTGTCCATTCACAGTGCAGATATACTGGGCATGACCTCACAGGTATAAACCAGGTAGAATACTGGTGGCTCGGTGTGGCTAGTGTGCGCAATACCATGACAAAGTTGGCATGTGCCAGTGACCATGACCACAAAGTTTACCAAGTAACTTAAACGGCGATGAATCATAACACGAGTCTGCCACGGGCAGAGTGTCCATTCACAGTGCAGATATACTGGGCATGACCTCACAGGTATAAACCAGGTAGAATACTGGTGGCTCGGTGTGGCTATTGTGCGCAATGCATTGGCAAAGTTTGCATGTGCCACTGACCATGACCATAAATGTATCCAAGTGACTTTTACATCTATTGATCATAACACAAGTCAGCCACGGTCAGAGTGTCCATTTACATTGCAGATGTACTAGGCATTATCTTGAAGGTTCAAACAAGGTAGAACACCGGTGGCTCGGAATGGCTATTGTGCGTAATTCCTTGATGATGTTTGCATGTGCCACTGACCATGACCACAAAGTTTACCAAGTGACCTTACCTTCTACGAGTCGTAACACGAGTAAACCACGGTCAGAGTGCCCAATCACAGTGTACATCTAATATCCATGACCTTGCAGGTATAAACAAGGTAAGAACCGGTGGCTTGGCATGGCAATTGTGCGCAATGCTTTGACAAAGTTGGCATGTGCCAATGACCATGACCAGAACACTTACCAGGTGACTTTAACGTCTACGAACCGTAACACGAGTCAGCCACAGTGAGAGTGCCCAATCACAATTCAAATGTACTAGGCATGACCTTGCAGGTATAAACAAGGTAAAAAACAGGTGGCTTATCACGGCTATTGTGCGTAATGCCTTGACAAAGTTGGCATGTGCCAGTGACCATGACCACAAAGTTTACCAAGTACCTTAAACNTATTGTGCGCAATGCCTTGACAAAGTTGGCATGTGCCAATTTTCATGACCGCAATGTTTACCAAGTGACTTTAACTTCTACGAATCGAAACACGGGTCAGCAACATTCAAAGTGCCTACTCACATTGAACATCTAATATGCATTACCTTTCAGGTATAAACAAGGTAAAAGACCGGTGGCTTGGTAGGACTATTGTGCGCAATGCCTTGACAAAGTTGGCATGTGCCACTGACCATGATCACAAAGCTTACCAAGTACCTTAAACGGTTACGAATCATAACACGAGTCAGCCACGGTCAGAGTGTCTAATCTCAGTACAGATATACTGGGTACGACCTTACAGGTATAAACAAGGTAGAATACCGGTGGCTCGGTGTGGCTATTGTGTGCAATGCCTTGACAAAGTTGGCATGTGCCACTGACCATGACCACAAGTGTATCCAAGTGACTTTTACTTTTATTGATCATAACATGAGTCAGCCACGGTTAGAGTTTCCAATCACAGTACAGATGTACTAAGCATGATCTTACAGGTGCAAACAAGATGGAATACTGGTGGCTCGGTGTGGCTGGTGTGCGCAATGCCTTGACAAAGTTGGCATGTGCCACTGACCATGACCACAAGGTTTACCAAGTGAATTTAACTTCTACGAATCGTAACATGAGTCAGCCACGGTCAGAGTGCCCAATCACAGTGCACATCTAATATGCATAACCTGGCATGTATAAACAAGTTAAAAAACCAGTGGCTTGGCACGGCTATTGTGCGCAATGCCTTGACAAAGTTGGCATGTGCCACTGACAATGACCACAAAGTTTACCAAGTACCTTAAACGGCTATGACTCATAACACGAGTCAGCCACGGTCAGAGTGCCCAATCACAGTGCAGATGTCCTAGGCATGATCGTACAGGTACGAACAAGGTAGAATACTGGTGGCTCGATGTTGCTATGGTGCGCAATGCCTTGACAACGTTGGTATGTGCCACTGACCATGACGACAAAGTTTACCAAGTGACGTTTACGTCTATTGATCATAACACGAGCCAGCCACGGTCAGAGTATCCAATCACAGTGCAGATGCACTAGGCAGGATCTTGTAGGTGCAAACAAGGTAGAATACGGGTGGCTCGGTGTGACTATTGTGCGTAATGCCTTGACAAAGTTGGAATGTGCCACTGACCACGACCACATAGTCTACCAAGTGACCTTAACTTCTACGAATCGTAACACGAGTCAGCTACAGTCAGAGTGCCCAATCACAGTGCAGATGTCCTAGGCATGATCGTACAGGTACGAACAAGGTAGAATACTGGTGGCTCGATGTTGCTATGGTGCGCAATGCCTTGACAACGTTGGTATGTGCCACTGACCATGACGACAAAGTTTACCAAGTGACGTTTACGTCTATTGATCATAACACGAGCCAGCCACGGTCAGAGTATCCAATCACAGTGCAGATGCACTAGGCAGGATCTTGTAGGTGCAAACAAGGTAGAATACGGGTGGCTCGGTGTGACTATTGTGCGTAATGCCTTGACAAAGTTGGAATGTGCCACTGACCACGACCACATAGTCTACCAAGTGACCTTAACTTCTACGAATCGTAACACGAGTCAGCTACAGTCAGAGTGCCCAATCACAGTGCAGATGTCCTAGGCATGATCGTACAGGTACGAACAAGGTAGAATACTGGTGGCTCGATGTTGCTATGGTGCGCAATGCCTTGACAACGTTGGTATGTGCCACTGACCATGACGACAAAGTTTACCAAGTGACGTTTACGTCTATTGATCATAACACGAGCCAGCCACGGTCAGAGTATCCAATCACAGTGCAGATGCACTAGGCAGGATCTTGTAGGTGCAAACAAGGTAGAATACGGGTGGCTCGGTGTGACTATTGTGCGTAATGCCTTGACAAAGTTGGAATGTGCCACTGACCACGACCACATAGTCTACCAAGTGACCTTAACTTCTACGAATCGTAACACGAGTCAGCTACAGTCAGAGTGCCCAATCACAGTGCAGATGTCCTAGGCATGATCGTACAGGTACGAACAAGGTAGAATACTGGTGGCTCGATGTTGCTATGGTGCGCAATGCCTTGACAACGTTGGTATGTGCCACTGACCATGACGACAAAGTTTACCAAGTGACGTTTACGTCTATTGATCATAACACGAGCCAGCCACGGTCAGAGTATCCAATCACAGTGCAGATGCACTAGGCAGGATCTTGTAGGTGCAAACAAGGTAGAATACGGGTGGCTCGGTGTGACTATTGTGCGTAATGCCTTGACAAAGTTGGAATGTGCCACTGACCACGACCACATAGTCTACCAAGTGACCTTAACTTCTACGAATCGTAACACGAGTCAGCTACAGTCAGAGTGCCCAATCACAGTGCAGATGTCCTAGGCATGATCGTACAGGTACGAACAAGGTAGAATACTGGTGGCTCGATGTTGCTATGGTGCGCAATGCCTTGACAACGTTGGTATGTGCCACTGACCATGACGACAAAGTTTACCAAGTGACGTTTACGTCTATTGATCATAACACGAGCCAGCCACGGTCAGAGTATCCAATCACAGTGCAGATGCACTAGGCAGGATCTTGTAGGTGCAAACAAGGTAGAATACGGGTGGCTCGGTGTGACTATTGTGCGTAATGCCTTGACAAAGTTGGCACGTGCCACTGACCATGACCACACAGTTTAGCAAATGACGTTAACTTCTAGGAATCCTAACACGAGTCAGCCACGGTCAGAGTGCCCAATCACAATGCACATCTAATATGCATGACCTTACAGGTATACACAGGGTAAAAACCGGTCGCTTGGCACGGCTGCTATGGGCAATGCCTTGACAAAGTTGGCATGTGCCACTTACCATGACCACGATGTTTACCAAGTGGCTTTAGCTTCTACGAAACGTAACATGAGTCAGCCACATTCAGAGTGCCCAATCACAGTGCACATCTAAGAAGCATAACCTTGCAGGTATAAACAAGGTAAAATACCGGTGGCTTGGCACGGCTATAGTGCGCAATGCCTTGACAACGTTGGCATGTGCCACTGACCATGACCACAACGTTTACCAAGTGCCTTAAACGGCTATGAATCATAACACGCGTCACCCACGGTCAAAGTGTCCAATCACAGTGCAGATGTACTAGGCATGATCTTGCAGGTGCAAACNCACGAGTCAGCCACATTCAGAGTGCCCAATCACAGTGCACATCTAATATGCATAACCTGGCATGTATAAACAAGTTAAAAAACCAGTGGCTTGGCACGGCTATTGTGCGCAATGCCTTGACAAAGTTGGCATGTGCCACTGACAATGACCACAAAGTTTACCAAGTACCTTAAACGGCTATGAATCATAAGATGAGTCAGGCACGGTCAGAGTGTTCAATTACATTGCAGATATACTGGGCATGATCTTGCACGTGTAAGCTATAATACAGGTGGCTCGGTGTGGCTATTGTACGCAATGGCTTGACAAAGTTGGCATGTGCCACTGACCACGGGGACAAATGTATGGAAGTGAGTTTTACTTCTATTGATCACAACACGAGTCAGCCGCGGTCAGAGTGCCCAATCACAGTGCAGATGCACTAGGCAGGATCTTGTAGGTGCAAACAAGGTAGAATACTGGTGGCTCGGTGTGGCTATTGTGCGCAATGCCTTGACAAGGTTGGCATGTGCCACTGACCATTAGCACAAAGTTTACACAGTGACTTTAACTTCTACGGATTGTAACACGAGTCAGCCAAAGTCAGAGGGCCCAATCACAGTTCAGATGTACTAGGCATGACCTTACAGGAATAAAAAAGGAAAAAAACGGGTGGCTTGGCACGACTATTGTGCGCAATGCCTTGACAAAGTTGGTATGTGCCACTGACAATGACCACAACGTTTACCAAGTGCCTTAAACGGCTATGAATCATAACACGCGTCACCCACGGTCAAAGTGTCCAATCACAGTGCAGATGTACTAGGCATGATCTTGCAGGTGCAAACAAGGTAGAATACGGGTGGCTCGGTGTGGCTATTGTGCGCAATGCCTTGACAAAGTTGGCATGTGCCACT
>SZWC01027698.1:3020-15997 GCA_023375785.1 Penium margaritaceum | reverse complement strand
GCATGACCTTGCAGGTATAAACAAGGTAAAATACCGGTGGCTTGGCACGGCTATTGTGCGCAATGCCTTGACAAAGTTGGCATGTGCCACTTACCATGACCACAATGTTTACCAAGTGGCTTTAGCTTCTACGAATCGTAACACGAGTCAGCCACATTCAGAGTGCCCAATCACAGTGCACATCTAAGAAGCATAACCTTGCAGGTATAAACAAGGTAAAATACCGGTGGCTTGGCACGGCTATAGTGCGCAATGCCTTGACAACGTTGGCATGTGCCACTGACCATGACCACAACGTTTACCAAGTGCCTTAAACGGCTATGAATCATAACACGCGTCACCCACGGTCAAAGTGTCCAATCACAGTGCAGATGTACTAGGCATGATCTTGCAGGTGCAAACAAGGTAGAATACGGGTGGCTCAGTGTGGCTATTGTGCGCAATGCCTTTACAAAGTTGGCATGTGCCACTGACCATGACCACAAATGCATCCAAGTAACTTTTAAATCTATTGATCATAATACGAGTCAACCACGGTCAGAGTGTCCAGTCACAGTGCAGATGTACTAGGAATGATCTTGCAGGTTCAAACAAGGTAGAGTACTGGTGGCTCGGACTGGCGATTGTTGACACTGTTGGCATGTGCCACTGACCATGACCACAAANGACAAATGTATGGAAGTGAGTTTTACTTCTATTGATCACAACACGAGTCAGCCGCGGTCAGAGTGCCCAATCACAGTGCAGATGCACTAGGCAGGATCTTGTAGGTGCAAACAAGGTAGAATACTGGTGGCTCGGTGTGGCTATTGTGCGCAATGCCTTGACAAGGTTGGCATGTGCCACTGACCATTAGCACAAAGTTTACACAGTGACTTTAACTTCTACGGATTGTAACACGAGTCAGCCAAAGTCAGAGGGCCCAATCACAGTTCAGATGTACTAGGCATGACCTTACAGGTACAAACAAGGTACAAATCCGGTGGCATGACACAGCTTTTGTGCGCAATGCCTTGACCAAGTTGGCATGTGCCACTTACCATGACCACAAAGTTTACCAAGTAACTTAAACGGCTATGAATCATAACACGAGTCTGCCACGGGCAGAGTGTCCATTCACAGTGAAGATATACTGGGCATGACCTTGCAGGTANATGACCACAAATGCATCCAAGTGACTTTTAAATCAATTGATCATAAAACGAGTCAACCACGTTCAGAGTGTCCAGTCACAGTGCAGATGTACTAGGAATGATCTTGCAGGTTCAAACAAGGTAGAGTACTGGTGGCTCGGACTGGCGATTGTTGACACTGTTGGCATGTGCCACTGACTATGACCACAAAGTTTACCAGGTGACTTTACCTTATACGAATGGTAACACGAGTCAACCACGGTCATAGTGTCCAATCACAGTGCACATCTAATATGCATGAACTTGCATGTATAAACAAGGTAAAAAAGTGGTTTCTTGGCACGCCTATTGTGCGCAATGCCTTGACCAAGTTGGCATGTGCCACTGACCATGACCACAAAGTATACCAAGTGACTTTATTTTCTACAAATCGTAACACGTGTCAGCTACAGTCAGAGTGCCCAATCACAGTTCAGATGTACTAGGCATGACCTTACAGGAATAAAAAAGGAAAAAAACGGGTGGCTTGGCACGACTATTGTGCGCAATGCCTTGACAAAGTTGGCATGTGCCACTGACTATGACCACAAAGTCTACTAAGTACCTTAAACGGCTATGACTCATAACACGAGTCATCCACACTCAGAGTGTCCAATCACAGTGCAGATGTCCTAGGCATGATCGTACAGGTACGAACAAGGTAGAATACTGGTGGCTCGGTGTGGCTATTGTGCGCAATGCCTTGACAAAGTCGGCATGTGCCACTGACCATGACCACAAATGTATCCAAGTGACATTTACTTCTATTGGTCATAACACGAGTCAGCCACGGTCAGAGTGACCAATCACAGTGCAGATGTACTCGGCATGATCTTGCAGGTACAAAAAAGGTGGAATACTGGTGTCTCAGTGTGGCTATTTTGTGCAATGACTTGACAAAGTTGGAATGTGCCACTGACCACGACCACATAGTCTACCAAGTGACCTTAACTTCTACGAATCGTAACACAAGTCAACCATGGTCAAAGTGCCCAATCACAGTGCACATCTAATATGCATGACCTTACAGGTATACACAATGTAAAAAACCGGTGGCTTGGCACGGCTATTGTGCGCAATGCCTTGACAAAGTTGGCATGTGCCGCTCACCATGACCACAAAGTTTACCAAGTGACTTTAACTTCTACGAATTGTAACACGAGTCAGACACATTCAGAATGCCCAAGCATAGTGCACATCTAATATGCATGACCTTGCAGGTACAAAGAAGGTAGAAAACTGGTGGATTTGCACGGCTATTGTGCGCAATGTCTTGACAAAGTTGGCATGTGCCACTGACCATGACCACACAGTTTACCAAGTACTTTAAACGGCTACGAATCATAACACGCGTCACCCACGGTCAGAGTGTCCAATCACTGTGCAGATGTACTAGGCATGATCTTAAAGGTGCAAACAAGGTAGAATACTGGTGGCTCGGTGTAGCTATAATTTGGAATGCCTTTACAATGTTGGCATGTGCAACTGACCATGACCACAAAGTCTACCAAGTGACTTTATCTTCTACAAATCGTAACACGAGTCAGCTACAGTCAGAGTGCCCAATCACAGTTCAGATGTACTAGGCATGACCTTGTAGGAATTAACAAGATAAAGAACCGGTGGCTTGGCACGGCTATTGTGCGCAATGCCTTGACAAAGTTGGCACGTGCCACTGACCATGACCACAAAGTCTACCAAGTGACTTTATCTTCTACAAATCGTAACACGAGTCAGCTACAGTCAGAGTGCCCAATCACAGTTCAGATGTACTAGGCATGATCTTGCAGGTACAAACAAGGTAGAATACTGGTGGCTCGGTGTTGGCTATTGTGCGCAATGCCTTGACAAAGTTGGCATGTGCCACTGACCATGACCACAAATGTATCCAAGTGACTTTTACTTCTATTGATCATAACACGAGTCAGCCACGGTCAGAGTGTTCAATCACAGTTAAGATGTACTAGACATGATCTTGCAGGTACAAAGAAGGTAGAATACTGGTGTCTCGGTGTGGCTGTTCTGTGCAATGACTTGACAAAGTTGGCATGTGCCACTGACCATGACCAAAACGTTTACCAAGTGACCTTAACTTCTACGAATCGTGACACAAGTCAGCCATGGTCAAAGTGCCCAATAACAGTGCACATCTAATATGCATGACCTTACAGGTATACACAATGTAAAAAACCGGTGGCTTGGCACGGCTATTGTGCGCAATGCCTTGACAGAGTTGGCATGTGCCACTGACCATGACCACAAAGTTTACCAAGTGACTTTAACTTCTACGAATCATAACACGAGTCAGCCACATTCAGAGTGCCAAATCATAGTGCACATCTAATATGCATGACCTTGCAGGTATAAAGAAGGTAAAAAACCGTTGGCTTGGCACGGGTATTGTGCGCAATGCCTTGACAAAGTTGGCACGTGCCACTGACCATGACCACACTGTTTACCAAGTACCTTAAACACTGTTTACTTCTATTGATCATAACACGCGTCACCCACGGCCAGAGTGACTAATCACTGTGCAGATGTACTAGGCATGATCTTGAATATGCAAACAAGGTAGAATACTGGTGGCTCGGTGTGGCTATTGTGCGGAATGCCTTGACAAAGTTGGCATGTGCCACTGACCATGATCACAAAGTTTACCAGGTGACTTTAACTTCTACGAATCGCAAGACGAGTCAGCCACGATCAGAGTGCCCAATCATAGTACACATATAATATGCATGACCTTGCTGGTATAAACAAGGCAACAAACTGGTGGCTTGGCACGGCTATTGTGCGCAATCCCTTGACAAAGTTGGCATGTGCCACTGACCGTGACCACAACGTTTACCAAGTACATTAAACGGCTATGAATTATAACACGAGTCAGCCACGGTCAGAGTGTCCAATCACATTGCAGATATACTGGGCATGACCTTACAAGTATAAACAAGGTATAATACTGGTGGCTCGGTGTGGCTATTGTGCGCAATGCCTTCACAAAGTTGGCATGTGCCACTGACCATGACCACAAAGTTTACCAAGTGACATTAACACTTACGAATTGTTACACGAGTCAGCGACAGTCAGAGTAACCAATCACAGTGCACAACTAATATGCATGAACTTGCAGGTATAAAACGGGAAAAGAAACCGGTGTCTTTGCACGGCTATTGTGCGCAATGCCTTGACAACGTTGGTATGTGCCACTGACCATGACCAAAAAGTTTACCAATGACCTTAAATGGCTATGAATCATAACACCAGTCAGCTACAGTCAGAGTGTCCAGTCACAGTGCAGATATACTGGGCATTACATTGCAGGTTTAAACAAGGTAGAATACTGGTGGCTTGGTGTGACTATTGTGCGCAATGCCTTGACAAAGTTGGTATGTGCCACTGACCATGACCGCAAATGTATCCTAGTGACTTATACTTCTATTGATCATAACACAAGTCAGCCACGGTCAGAGTGTCCAATCACAGTGCAGATGTATCATGCATGACCTTGCACGTTTAAACAAGGTAGAATACTGGTGGCTCGATGTGGCTATTGTGCGCAATGCCTTGACAAAGCTGGAATGTGCCACTGACCACGACCACAAAGTTTACCAAGTGACTTTAACTTTTACGAATCGTAACACAAGTCAGCGAAGTCAGAGTACCCAATCATAGTGCACATCTAATGTGCATGACATTGCAGGTAGAAACAGGGTAAAATTTGGTGTCTTGGCACGGCTATTGTGCGCAATGCCTTGACAAAGTTGGCATGTGCCACTGACTATGACCAGAAAGTTTACCAAGTACCTTAAACAGCTATGAACCATTACACGAGTCAGCCACTGTCAGAGTGTCCAATCACAGTGCAGATATACTGGGCATAACCTTACAGGTATAGACAAGGCAGAATACCGGTGGCTCGGTGTGGCTATTGTGCGCAATGCCTTGACAAAGCTGGCATGTGCCACTGGCCATGACCACAAAGTTTACCAAGTGACTTTAACTTCTACGAATCGTAACCCGAGTTAGCCACATTCAGAGTGCCCAATCAAAGTTCAGATGTACTAGGCATGACCTTGCATGTATAGACAAGGTAAAAAGCCGGTGGCTTGGCACGGCTATTGTACGTAATGCCCTAACAAAGTTTGCATGTGCCACTGACCATGACCAAAAAGTTTACCAAGTACATTAAACGACGATGAATGAAAACATGAGTCAGACACGGTCAGATTGTCCAATCACAGTGCAGATATACTGGGCATGACCTAGCAGGTATAAACAAGGCAGACTACTGGTAGCTTGGTGTGGCTATTGTGCACAATGCCTTGACAAAGTTAGCACGTGCCACTGACCATGACCACAAATGTATCCAGGTGACCTCAACTTCTACGAATCGTAACACGAGTCAGCCACGGTCAGAGTACCCAATCACAGTGCAGATGTACTTGGCATGATCTTGCAGGTACAAACAAGGTAGAATAGAGGTGGCTTGGTGTGGCTATTGTGCGCAATGCCTTGACAAAGCTGGCATGTGCCACTGGCATGCCAACTTTGTCAAGGCATTGCGCACAATAGTCACACCGATCCACTGGTATCCTTTCCTTATTTATACATGTAAGGTCATGCCTAGTATATCTGCACTATGATTGGACACTCTGACCGTGGCTGACTCGTTTTATGATTCATAGCTGTTTAAGGTACTTGGTAAACATTGTGGTCATGGTCAGTGGCACATGCCATCTTTGTCAATGCATTGCGTACAATGGCCGTGCCAAGACATTTTACCTTTTTTATACCTGGAAGGTCATGCATATAAGATGTGCACTGTGATTCGGCACTCTGACCGTGGCTGAATCGTGTTATGATTCGTAGAAGTTAAAGTCACTTTGTAAACTTTGTGGTCATAGTCAGTGGCACATGCCAACTTTGTCAAGGCATTACGCACAATAGCCACACCGGGCCACCAGTATTCTACCTTGTGTACACGTGCAAAATCATGCCTAGCTCATCTGCACTGTGATTGGACACTCTGTTTGTGGCTGACTTGTGTTATGATCAATAGAAGTAAAAGTCACTTGGATACATTTGTGGTCATGGTCAGTGGCACATGCCAACTTTGTCAAGGCATTGCGCACAATAGCCCCACCAAGCAACCAGTATTCTACCTTGTTTGCACCTGCAAGATCATGCCTAGTACATCTGCACTGTGATTGGACACTCTGACCGTGGTTGAGTCATGTTATGATGAGTGGAAGTAAAATTCACTTGGATACATTTGTGGTCATGGCCAGTGGCACATGCCAACTTTGTCAGGGCATTGCACACAATAGCCACAAGGAGCCACTAGTATTCTACCTTGTTTTTCCTAGCAAGATCATGCCTAGTACATCTGCACTATGATTGGACACTCTCACCATGGCTGACTTGGGGTTTGATCAATAGAAGTAAGAGTCACTTCCATACAACTGTGGTCATGGTCAGAGGCACATGCCAACTTTGTCAAGGCATTGCGCAAAATAGCTGTGCCAAGACACCGGTTTTTTTTCCCTGTTTATACCTGCAAGGTCATGCATATTAGAAGTGTACTGTGATTGGGTACTCTGACCGTGGCTGACTCGTGTTACGATTGTTAAACATTTGTGGTCATGATCAGTGGCAAATGCCAGCTTTGTCAAGGCATTGTGCACAATAGCCACACCACGCCACCAGTATTCTATCTTGTTTAAACCTACAAGATCATGCATAGTACATCTGCTTTGTGATTGGACACTCTCACCATGGCTGACTCGTGTTATGATCAATAGAAGTAAAAGTCACTTGGATACATTTGTGGTCATGGTCAGTGGCACATGCCAACTTTGTCAAGGCATTGCGCACAATAGCCATACCGAGGCACCAGTATTCTACCTTGTCTGTACCTGCAAGGTCATGCCTAGTACATCTGCACTTTGATTGGACACTTTGACCGTGGCTGACTTGTGTTATGATCAATATAAGTAGAAGTCACTATGATACATTTGTGGTCATGGTCAGTGGCACATGCCAACTTTGTCAAAGCATTGGGCACAATAGCCACACCGCGCCACCATTATTATACCTTGTTTGCACCTCCAAGATCATGCCTAGCATATGTGAACTGTGATTGGACACTCTGACCGTGGCTGACTCGTGTTATGAACAATAGAAGTAAAAGTCACTTGGATTCATTTGTGGTCATGGTCAGTGGCACATGCCAACTTTGTCAAGCCATTGCGTACAATAGCCACACCGAGCCACCAGTATCTACCTTGTTTGAACCTGCAAGATCATGCCTAGTATATCTGCACTGTGATTGCACACTCTGACCGTGGCTGACTCGTGTTATGATCAATAGAAGTAAAAGTCACTCAGGTACATTTGTGGTCATGGTCAGTGGCACATGCCAACTTTGTCAAGGCATTGCGCACAATAGCCACACTGAGCCACCAGTATTCTACCTTGTTTATACCTGCAAGGTCATGCACAGTATATCTGCACTGTGATTGGACACTCTGACCGTGGCTGACTCGTGTTATGATTCATAGCCGTTTAAGTTACTTGGTAAACTTTGTGGTCGTGGTCAGTGGCACATGCCAACTTTGTCAAGGCATTGCGCACAATAGCTGTGCCAAGACATCGGGTTTTTACCATGTATATATTTGCAAGGTCATGTATATTAGACATGCACTGTGATTGGGCACTCTGACCATGGCTGACTCGTGTTACGATTCGTAGAAGTTAATGTCACTTGGTAAACAGTTTTGGTCATGATCAGTGGCACGTGCCACCTTTGTCAAGGCATTGCGCAAAACAGCCAGACCGAGCCACCAGTATTCTACCTTGTTTATTACTGCAAGGTCATGCAGAGTATATCTGTACTGTGGTTGGACACTCTGACCGTGGCTGACTCGTGTTATGATCAGTAGAAGTAAAAGTCACTTGGATACATTTGTGGTCATGGTTTGTGGTACATGCCAACTTTGTCAAGGCATTGCGCACAATAGCCACACCGAGCCACCATTATTATACCTTTTTTATACTTGCAAGGTCATGCCTAGTACATCTAAACGGTGATTGGACACTCTGACCATGGCTGACTCGTGTTACGATCTGTATATGATAAAGTCACTTGGTAAATTTTGTGGTCATGGTCAGTGGCACATGCAAACTTTGTCAAGGCATTGTGCACAATAGCCACACCGAGCCACCAGTATTCGACCTTGTTTGTACATGCAAGATCATACCTAGTACATATGCACTGTGATTGGACATTCTGACCGTGGCTGACTCGTGTTATGATCAATAGAAGTAAAAGTCACTTGGATACATTTGTGGTCATGGTTAGTGGTACATGCCAACTTTGGCAAGGCATTGCGAACAATAGCCACACCGAGCCACCATTATTATACCTTTTATACCTTCAAGATCATGCCTAGTACATCTAAACTGTGATTGGACACTCTGACCATGGCTGACTCGTGTTATTATCTGTAGATGATAAAGTCACTTGGTAAAATTTGTGATCATGGTCAGTGGCACATGCAAACTTTGTCAAGGCATTGTGCACAATAGCCACACCGAGCCACCAGTATTCGATCTTGTTTGTACATGCAAGATCATACCTAGTACATGTGCACTGTGATTGGACATTCTGACCGTGGCTGACTTGTGTTATGATCAATAGAAGTAAAAGTCACTTGGATACATTTGTGGTCATGGTCAGTGGCACTTGCCAACTTTGTCAAGGCATTGCGCACAATAGCCACACCGAGCCACCAGTATTCTACCTTGTTTGCNCCTGCAAGATCATGCCTAGTACATCTGCACTGTGATTGGATACTTCGACCGTGGCTGACTTGTGTTATGATTCATAGCCGTTTAAGGTACTTCGTAAACTTTGTGGTCATGGTCAGTGGCACATGCCAACTTTGTCAAGGCATTGCGCACAAAAGCCGTGCAAGGCCACCAGATTTTTACCTTGTTTATACCTGCAAGGTCATGCCTAGTACATCTGAACTGAGATTGGGCACTCAAACCGTGGCTGACTTGTGTTACGATTTGTAGAAGTTAAAGTCACTTGGTAAACGTTGTGGTCATGGTCAGTGGCACATGCCAAAGTTGTGAAGGCATTGCGGACAGTAGCCACACCAAGCCACCAGTATTCTACCTTGTTTGTACCTGCAAGGTCATGTCTAGTACATCTGCAATGTGATTGGACACTTTGACCGTGGCTGACTCGTGGTATGCTCAAAAGAAGTAAAAGTCACTTGGTTATATTTTTGGTCATGGTCAGTGGCACATGCCAACTTTGTCAAGGCGTTGTGCACAATAGCCACACCAATGCACCAGTATTCTACCTTTTTTCCACCTGTAAGATCATACCTAGTACATCTGCACTGTGATTGGACACTCTGACCGTGGCTGACTCGTGTTATGATTTGTAGTAGTAAAAGTCACTTGGTAACCTTTGTGTTCATGGTCAGTGGCACATGCCGACTTTGTCAAGGCATTGCGCACAATAGCCATGCCGAGCCACTAGTATTCTACCTTGTTTGTACCTGCAAGATCATGCCTAGTACATGTGCACTACGATTGGACACTCTGACCGTGGCTGACTCGTGTTATGATCAATAGAAGTAAAAGTCACTTGGATACATTTGTGGTCGTGGTCAGTGGCACGTGCCAACCTTGTCAAGGCATTGTGTACAATAGCCACACCGAGCCACCAGTATTCTACCTTTTTTGCACCTGCAAGATAATGCCTAGTAAATCTGCACTATGATTGGACACTCTGACCGTGGCTGACTCGTGTTATGATCAATAGAAGTAATAGTCACTTGGATACATTTGTGGTCATGGTCAGTGGCACATTCCAACTTTGTCAAGGCATTGGACACAGTAGCCGTGCCAAGCCACCGGTTTTTTTCCTTGTTTATACCTGCAAGGTCATGCATATTGGATGTACACTATGATTGGACACTCTGACCGTGGCTGACTCATGTTATGATCAATAGAAGTAACAGTCAAATGGATACATTTGTGGTCATGTTCAGTGGCACATGCAAACTTTGTCAAGGCATTGCGCACAATAGCCACACAAAGCCACCAGTATTCTACCTTGTTTATATCTGCAAGGTCATGCCCAGTATATCCGCACTGTGATTAGACACTCTGACCGTGCCTAACTCGTGATATGATTCATATCCGTTTAAGGTACTTGGTAAACCTTGTGGTCATGGTCAGTGGCACATGCCAACGTTTTCAAGGCATTGCGCACAATAGCCACACCGAACCACCAGCATTGTACATTGTTTGTACCTGCAAGACCATGCCTACTACATGTGCACTGTGATTGGACACTCTGACTGTGGCTGATTCGTTTTATGATTCGTAGAAGTAAAAGTCACTTGGTAAACTTTGTGGTCATGGTTAGTGGCACATGCCAACATTGTCAAGGCATTGCACACAATAGCCACACCGAGCCATCGGTATTCTATATTGTTTGTACATGCAAGATCATGCATAGTACATGTGCACTTTGATTGGACACTCTGACCGTGGCTTACTTGTGTTATGATCAATAGAAGTAAAAGTCACTTGGATACACTTGTGGTTATGGTCAGTGGCACTTGCCAACTTTGTCAAGTCATTCCGCACAATAGCCACACCGAGCCACCAGTACTCTACCTTGTTTGCACCTGCAAGATCATGCCTAGTACATCTGCACTGTGATTTGATACTCTGACCGTGGCTGACTTGTGTTATGATTCATAGCTGTTTAAGGTACTTCGTAAACTTTGTGGTCATGGTGAGTGGCACATGCCATCTTTGTCAAGGCATTGTGCACAAAAGTCGTGCCAAGCCACCTGATTTTTACCTTGGTTATACCTGCAAGGTCATGCCTAGTACATCTGAACTGTGATTGGGCACTCAAACTGTGGCTGACTCGTGTTACGATTCGTAGAAGTTAAAGTCACTTGGTAAACGTTGTGGTCATGGTCAGTGGCACATGCCAACTTTGTCAAGGCACTGCGCACAATAGCCACACCAAGCCACCAGTATTCTACCTTGTTTATACCTGCAAGGTCATGCCCTTTATATCTGCACTGTGAATGGACACTCTGACCGTGCCTGACTCGTGATATGGTTCAAAGCCGTTTAAGGTACTTGGCAAACGTTTTGGTCATGGTCAGTGGCACATGCCAACTTTGTCAAGGCATTGCGCACAATAGCCACACCGAGCCACCAGTTTTGTACCTTGTTTGTACCTGCAAGACCATGCCTAGTACATCTGCACTGTGATTGGACACTCTGACTGTGGCTGACTCGTTTTATGATTCGTAGAAGTAAAAGTCACTTGGTAAACTTTGTGGTCATGGTCAGTGACACATGCCAACATTGTCAATGCATTGCACACAATAGCCACACCAAGCCACCAGTATTCTATCTTGTTTGTTCATGCAGGATCATACCTAGTACATGTGCACTGTGACTGGACAGTCTGACCGTGGCTGACTTGTGTTATGATCAATAGAAGCAAAAGTCACTTGGATACATTTGAGGTCATGGTCGGTGGCACTTGCCAACTTTGTCAAGGCATTGCGCACAATAGCCACACCGAGCCACCAGTATTCTACCTTGTTTGCACCTACAAGATCATGCCCAGCACATCTGCACTGTGATTGGATACTCTGACCGTGGCTGACACGTGTTAGGATTCATAGCCGTTTAAGGAACTTCGTAAACTTTGGGGTCATGGTCAGTGGCACATGCCAACTTTGTCAAGGCATTGTGCACAATAGCCACACCAAGCCACCAGTATTCTACCTTGTTTATACCTGCAAGGTCATGCCTAGTACATCTGCACTGTGACTGGATACTCTGACCGTGGCTGACTCGTGTTATGATCAATAGAAGTAAAATTCACTTGGATACATTTGTGGTCATGGTCAGTGGCACATGCCAACTTTGTCAATGCATTCTGTACAATAGCCTCACCGAGCCACCAGTATTCTACCTTTTTTGCACCTGCAAGATCATGCCTTGTACATCTGCACTATGATTCGACACTCTGACCATGACTGACTCGTGTTATGATCAATAGAAGTAATAGTCACTTGGATACATTTGTGGTCATGGTCAGTGGCACATGCCAACTTTTGTCAAGGCATTGCACACAGTAGCCGTGCCAAGCCACCTGTTTTTTACCTTCGTTATACCTGCAAGGTCATGCATATTGCATGTACACTATGATTGGACACTCTGACCGTGGCTGACTCATGTTATGATCAATAGAAGTAACAGTCAATTGCATACATCTGTGGTCATGGTCAGTGGCACATGCAGACTTTGTCAAGGCATTGCGCTCAATAGCCACATCAAGCCACCAGTATTCTACCTTGCTGATATCTGCAAGGTCATGCCCAGTATATCTGCACTGTGATTAGACACTCTGACCCTGCCTGACTCGTGATATGATTCATAGCCGTTTAAGGTAATTGGTAAACTTTGTGGTCATGGTCAGTGGCACATGCCAACTTTGTAAAGGCATTGCGCACAATAGCCACACCGAGCCACCAGTATTGTATGTTGTTTGTACCTTCAAGACCATGCCTAGTACATCTGCACTGTGATTGGACACTCTGACTGTGGCTGACTCGTTTTATGATTCGTAGAAGTAAAAGTCACTTGGTAATAATTGTGGTCATGGTTAGTGGCACATGCCAACATTGTCAAGGCATTGCACACAATAGCCACACCGAGCCATCGGTATTCTATCTTGTTTGTACA
>SZWC01027696.1:17161-29660 GCA_023375785.1 Penium margaritaceum | reverse complement strand
TGTATATGTATATGTATATGTATATGTATATGTATATGTATATGTATATGTATATGTATATGTATATGTATATGTATATGTATATGTATATGTATATGTATATGTATATGTGTATGTGTATGTATGTATATGTATATGTATATGTATGTGCATATGTGTATGTAAATGTACACGTATAATTATATGTATAGTTATTAGTATAACATATGTCGTGCAACTTTATTTGGGTTTCACAGAGATGTAATCATATTCCAGAATTGTTCATTTTACTTGAGGCAAAAACTATGGCACTTTTCAGTTTCGAGTTTTTTAGTGTAGATGTGTTTGTTTCGCACAGGAGACACGGAATCGTTTTCTAGGCTTCTCGTCATGTTAACTGAGATATTAACGCATTGAGAACGATGAGTCCTTTGTCCAGGGAGGTAGGCCACTGTTTTGTCGATAGCAGTGTGTGACAGTTGTCGGCATGCATGTTCGGCATTGGTCCTTTGTTCCTCATTTCAATGTCGAACTCACTTTGAATTATCATATAACATGATCAAACCCTCGAACCTATGAACGACCGGTGGTCTCTCTCGGTCTGCAAACGGGCCCCGCAATTGCGTTGCCGGCAGGAGACCGCGAACGACCTTCGGTCAGGCGGTGTGGTCGAAGATACAAGCGCAAGAATGGAAAAAGCAAACAAACAGCAATTAAAGTATCGCAAACTCTTCTTCTGAAGGATTTGCGATTATTTTTTTTCGCTTCTGCTGACGTCTCCATGTCGACGCTGCATGGTATGCTGCGTCGACATGCGGAAATTCTGTCGGAGATTAGATATTTTGTTCTTATTGTGCGAGTCTATGGCATAGCTTAGAAAATCTGCAAAGTCGTGGATATGGCATACATGTTATGCGGTACATGGATATGGGGGACCTATCGGGAAATCGATGGGTATATGGTCACACCCCCGTTACGACAAACTTCGACATGAAATAAACGAAATAACTCATACGAACACACGAGATCAAGGTAAAAACCCACGGTTTGGGTCCCAAAACCAGGGATAGGGTTTAAAACGGGAATGGGCCTCCGGAGACGCAAAATATTGGAGTCACTCTGCTCTGGGCCGTTGATGACGATTGCCCCTCAGTCTCGCAAACGGGGTAAAACCCCTGACGCGGACTGAGAACGCCATTCTACAAACTCCGACGACAACTTCAGAGCAGGAGGTGGAGACTCGACCTGTTATAAGCAGGAACCCATTTAAAGAATAAAACCCTAAACCCCTAGTGTAATTGGGGGTGTGGTTTGATTAGGGCTTGCATGCTCAAACTATAAGGGTTTGCATGTAAGGAAGAAAAAGAATGATAGGTTCCGCTCGATTTAAAAAATGGACGCTATTGCTTGATTCCGTTTCTCGCGTGGGGGAGAGAATCACAAGAGGGGTGGGCATGCCCCACCTCACTTCACTTGATTAGCTACACATGTTGTTGATCAAGCATGGTGAAGCGAGTGGGCAAGGCAGTCCTATTTTTTAAATCATTAGGCAAGGAGCCAATAGGATCTGTTTGCAGGGTAGGGCGTCACTAGCCCCGTCGCGGATGACTTTTCTCGAAGAACAAAACATGTTGAAGACATGCAAACCGCTTTCAAACCCTATCCCAAACTACACTGGAGGTTTTGGGGTTTTGGTTTTGCACGGGCTCTTGCTGGGCCCCGCGATAGTGGGGCCCAACAGGATGTACGAAACTTGGATATCGTGATAGTTATCGAGAATTCCATAGAATGTGGTCCCTCTGCACTCTAGGAAACATGTGTTATAGCTGGTATATCCATGCAAAGCCTGGGATATTCACGAGCTACGATGTCATGTACAATCAATTCAATGAAAACTACGCCATATCCATCACGCCCGACTTGACATTCAATAACCATATGCATGTTAAAGAATGAATGACACATCCAACATAACGTGAATACAGTGGAGACATGGACATGGCATTGATTATTTTGCAGACAAAACTTGTTTTTGTTTTTAAACTAAAAGGCAGCGATGGTTCGTGTAGTCACCTTGGACCATGGTCGTGAATGTCATGCACTTACAAAAATGCAAGGAGGTGTATTCCACGTGAATGTCCAATGACGTATTGAGAAGTAAGATATTGTTCGATGTTACCCCTTTTTCATTGGAAAGAGGTCTTGTCGGGCTCTCGGTCCACAAGTGTAAAACCTCTGGTCCGTATTTCACCACATCTCGAATTCAACCTTATACTTTGGAGTTGAGACGTTATCTCATGTCAGTCTGGCGCAAGCCTCGCTGGTACTTTCAGCTCGTCGCAACCAATCAAGGCAATGTCCCAGGTCATGCTTGACGTCGACCCATCGATTTGCATGTGGACGATGTTTTGTGTACTACAAGGACGTCATTGTCCAACCTAGGTAATTTGCGTCAAACCCACAAGAGAAGTGCCTCATGCCACATGCTCTAGTTTTGCATCCATGTTGTCTATTGTCGTGTTCTACACAACATTGCATCCACTCTGTTGTCTCGGTTAGTTTATATGTCTCTGTGCTTTTGATAGTCATACGTTGGGAGCAAATGCATCTGGCTCCCATCCTATCTGCGCCGTGGGCCACTCGAGTTGTTGGTAGAGAGATATCAGTGTCGAGGGACTCATCTGCACTTGGTAAGAATGGGCACATCATTTCCTTTGTTTTGTTTTTCATCACGCGGTATCCATCTTGTCCTAAGGTGTTGGCACAACTCATCTGGGCTGCCAGCCATGGATGTGGGTCCCATGGCCCGCCATCGGTGATATCATCACGTGATAACTATAGAGAATCACAGGACCAGCCAGGTCTGGCTTCTCCACCCTAGGTCCAAGTGTATGCCGATGACTTAGAGCATGAAAAACAAGCTCGGGTCCTCATTTTCTCGCATGAACATGTTGCATACAACAATTTTGAGATCCATGAGCATGGTAATTCATCACGTGTGCTGCTCAAAATCACGATGCATGCCCGATGGTCCATGGCCATGGTGATTCTTTATTTTTCATGATGTGTTTCGTGATTGTGGCTGCGTAGTGTCCTTTGATGACAAATTGGATGATTCAACGCAAAGAAGGCACAAGACATGAAAATGTCTCCCCCTCTTGGGATGGAAACCCTGATGACGGAGGAGGCAAGGGTTTCTGTTGATGATCATGCCATAGCCAACCGCATGACCGTGGGGTGGTTTCAGAGCGATGAGACATGGTTTGAGGTATGCCGTGGGCAGTGGAAGGAGAAGAAGTGTCCGTGCCTATTAAAGGCCCACATCAACGCACGACGTGGCAATGTTAACGTGGGCTTGCTCATGGATGGTAACCATTGCATTCCTCGAATGGGACATGGTGATCGAGCAAAGATGGTGCGAATCATTACTCCTCTGATTGCCATGGCAATCAGAGGAGTAACCCTGCGGCCAACGTGAAGTTTCTTGAGGCCATCGTGAAGAAGAGCACCAGCAAGGACGCTGACAAGAACACTCTCTACCGTGAAAATTCCGAGACTCTAGAGAGTATTATGGGGTCCAAGGACAAGGTGTGGAGCCTGTTTCCAGAGTACTGCGAGGGGTTAAGCTTATCTTGCTTTCTTGCTCCATCTTTCGTTGTTTGCTTCTTCGTGGCCCAATAACTGTTTCTTTTTGTTCCAATCTGCAGCCCATGAGTGTGGATACCAACATTAATGCCACCATCGAGGCCATAAAGGGCGGTGCTTTTCATTGTGCATTTGTTGCGTCGGGTGCCACCATCCTTGGCTTCCAAAACTGTTGCTGGCTGTTGACTATGGATGACACCCACCTAAAAAATGGGCATAAGAAGGTTTTGGTAATTTGTCAAACAAAATTTTCCTGTGACAATGTGGTTCTTGTGGCTTGGGCCACGGCGAGTGGAAAACATGAAGATAATTGATGTGCCTTTGCTTCAACCTATCCTTGGCGTATGCAAGAAGTTGTGCAAGAGGGCATCGTCATGATCAATGCCGTGACAAAGGTCTACGGAACGCTGTAGCGGGGAAGCTTCTAGGAGCCTAGAAGAGATACTATGAATTCCACTTGAGGAAAAATGTATGGAAGAAACACGACAAACAGGTGGATAATTGGTTGTGGCGGTTGGCACACGCACTCACAGAGGTTGAAAGGCAGAGGTACGAGTAACTACGCCATGTTCCTTGTGTGTTGTTATGATGCTGCTAGGCGCTAATCAAGAGGGCAACATCAAGAAGGGGCATTGGAGCAGGCTTTTATGACATCTTGGATGTGGCAGCCACATGACTTCCAACGTAATGGAGTCATTCAATGCCCACATTGCTTATGTTCGAAAGCTATTCCCCTTCTTTTGCATTATGGCGTTGTGCACTTGGGTCCAGTATTCACTTGTAGATCACCACAAGCTCAACAAGCAAGTGAAGGGGCATTTTTTCCCAGCACCAGAGAAGCAGATGCTCCACACGTTTGTGAGGAGTTCATACTACGATCTCGAAGAGGAGGGCCAGCACTTGGCCACAATCACAGGCTCGAGCAACCTTCAACGCCGAGTGGAAGTACAAGAGAGAACGTGCACGTGTGATGGGCTGAAAGATTGGAGGCAGCCTAGTATGCATACGTGTGTGTTCATGACTGGCATGGATAAAGATATTGAGCTGTGTATAGCTGTGCATTACACCCACATGGCGTATCGCCGGACGGATAACAACCCCATGCCCGATGTCAACCCCATCCACCTCAAACACCCAGAGGACAAGGTCTGGAGGCAGCTTGGATCCAAGCATGGCCCCGTCTCCCCCAGGAGTGTGAGGTGGGAGCAAAAAGACACGTCAGAACAATAACTA
The DNA here is from genome assembly GCA_023375785.1 of Penium margaritaceum. Taxonomy (NCBI): domain Eukaryota; kingdom Viridiplantae; phylum Streptophyta; class Zygnematophyceae; order Desmidiales; family Peniaceae; genus Penium; species Penium margaritaceum. Next base: position 24,803 of record SZWC01027696.1, on the reverse strand, counting down.
CACGTGTTCGTAGTGTGGGTGCGTGGGCACAAAAAGTTCAAAGTGTCCAATCCCAACCGTGGTGATAGGAGAAGCAACTGTCGCGGCCAATGTTGCACTCGTGCATCGGCTCAAGCGTATACATGAGGCCATTTGAGTAGAGAATACGTCACGATGTGATCTTGGCAGGCTTATAGCAGGCGATGCAATAGTAGTTGGTACTGGGGTACCTAATGCCTCTCCAAGAGGCAGTATGGGAGGTGCTGGGACTCGGGGGACAGAGGGAGCTGACATGGGGGCTGGTGGATCAGGTGGGGCGATAGCAGAGGGGGTTGGTACAAGTGGTGCACCGGCAAAGGGGGTTGCAACTCTTACAGCAGGCTAGGCTGCATCCGATGCAAGATGAGTCTGAACAAGTTGGGCAACGACATGAGCAGAAGCAAGCAATTTGCTGTAGGTGCAGCACCAATCGCACGAAAAAATCTGCTGTTCTTCAACACGGGCTATGCATCTAACACAACCGGAGTAGCTGTAGTTGCAAGTGTTGTACTTGGTTTTGCTGCGCCTGCTACATCTATTGCACATGGTGCTGCTCCAGCAGCAACTGGTACAACTGCATGTGCAGGCCCTTTTTACGATCTAGAGGATGACACGGCATACAAATCAAGATAAGAAAGGGTGTACAAACCCAAGAGGTACATCTTACCCAACTCAGAAGAGGAGGAAGAGGACAAAGAGAGGTATGAGGACTTGAGGAAGTTTACCAAAAGTTTGCCGCAATATAGAAAGTTGAACGCCTTCAAGACACATGGGATTTTGAGCCTGATAAGGTGGATGACGACACGTACATGTAAATAGTAATGTGTTCCTTTCCATTGATTCCACCTTGTGTCACTCATTACTTTCCTTTAACTTGTTTCCTTACATTCCATTCAAGCTTTCTGTACATGAGTAATTACTCATTTTAATGTCCAGAATACCTTCGTATGTGTAGGTGACACTACCATACTCTAGAAGGCTACTTGTGGCCTGTTCTATGGGAGGTTGAAGGATACATAGCACAAGTTGCTGATGGGTTGGGTCTAACAGCACACGGCCCGATACATGGAGAACCCCGAACGTCGTTAGAAGCACATCAGAGATATTTGGGACATTGGAATGGATGGATGTATTGGGAAATTGATGTATCATTGATTTTCTGCAAGAACATTCTTTCCATGTCCATGTGTTTTGGGTATCGTGTAAATGAATGGAGAAACAATGTATCATGTATTCAGTGCATAGTTGAGCAACACGTACATGGTACAGGGAGGTCTCGTGATTTAATCTCTTTCAACATTGTTCTATGGCAACTACGAGTTGTGTTCAACACTTGTGTTCAAGGAACAGGAAATCCACTACCGTAAAGTTAGACTTCACACTGGGTAAATCAAGTGTGCTGTTATTCTTGACTGGTGTGTATACTATATGTGCCATTTTCCAGTGAAGGCCTGTTGGTACTTGTGCCCATGTCACCAAGGTGTACTACTGCACGTGTCTGGTGCAAGATGGCTTGATGGCCGGATCAATAAATCTAGGGGAAAAGGAAGGCAAGGATGATGACATGTTTTATGGTATCGAGAGCAACATGGACTATGTATACTATGATGACGACGTCGAAGTTGGTTTTGCCCCAGACTGTTGCTAGCCAGAGTGGTTTTGCCATACTTGTGACATCGTTATCTGGCTCCATACCCTTCCTCCTCCGATTAGGGAGTGGATTGGCAGTTGGCTTCCATGATAAAATCTGTACAACACAACCAGTTTTAACTTGTTTCCTATTCAAGTGATATGTTGGTTTGCACGCATTATCCATCTATGAAGCATACGAATTACTCCACGAAAAGATCCTCAACATCATTCCGCGTGATGACAGGCGGTTTGGTTCATATATTTGGGGTCAACACCACGTGACAAAGACATCTTACCACCTTCAACAAGGGTTACTGGGGCTGACACTTCTTGGTTTTTTACGAAACCGCCCAACATTGGGGTTTTAGTGCCCAAAGAAAAACGTGGTAGGTGAGCACTTCTCTAAGCACACATCATGCGTACACTACACACTGGATGAGTCATTGCTATTTTCGGCAACAATGACATCCTATCGGCGTCAAGGTCAGATACAGGTGCTTGTTGGCTGGGAAGCAACAAGCAACCAGACTATCATGCCTATTTGTGGATGACCAGTCATCACACATAATGACTGTTAAGTCGACAAGGGACCATTAAACACTGGCCGACTTGCCAAACTCCAAATGTGGATATGGCATTGTTTAGTGAAAGCAAATTGGATGTGGCATCAATGAAAACTGTAACAAATGTAGAGCATAGTTAATGTCCGAATACGTGGACATGGCGTCATTAAAGTTCCGATGTTTGGATATGGCGTGGTTAATGTGCGAAACGCACTTGTGCCGATAGGGAAGAAGTCACCACCCAAGACCGAAGCTTAGGGAGTCTGACACACGCTTCATACTCTAAGCTCCCTACACAGCTTGGCCACGTGTTCTCTGACCTTCCTTCTCTCCTCTTTGCCTATGTGCGTGAAAATCTCCAGTGGCCATGGCCTCCTTGTTTGCCTCCTATAGCCCTTGTCTCCTCTCCTACACACCATGAAAAACACGACATGGAAGGATGTATGTGGACACATTAGACAGTGTATTATGTCTGTATAGCGCATTGCTTGGAGGAAGAAAATGTATGAAAATACTAGCCCAAAGGCAAAATTGTCCTCTTCACCATGAAAGTCCTCCAGGACATCATCCCAGCCACCATGTAGCACGTCCTCAGTGACTCGCACCAGGTGCGTGTAGTGGAGGAATTATTGTCTGTGCCTTATGTCGTCCTCTTTGCTGGTCCACAAACATGGTGTGTCCTCCTCCGGCTCAATTTCCTTTGTCTAGCATAAAGCATTTAGGGTTGTAAACTTCCTCCTCTCACGAGTCATACGTTAGAAGCTAGGGTGAAATAGCTCAGATATCCATAAAATGCAAAGTGTGACTCTCATCCGCCCGTCATTAAAAAGAAAAGCAACGATCGCCCGTGGTTCGGAAGAAAAGCAACCAATCCCCCACCATGCATGACAAAAGCAACCATCCGCCCAGCCTCCGCAACAAAATGTACCAGCCGCCCACCCCTTTCTTCATGCTAAATCACAGTATGTGTTTTGGACCTGACATGGAAAAAGGTGCAATGGTGCATTCGTCCGAGACATAGTGAACGACAAAAAATGTGTCATGCATCAATGTTACGTGGTATGTGTCTGGAACATGACATTTTTCTTAGCGTTTCTGGTTTCCTAAAGTGTTTTTTCTGTGACATCGGCATATGCATTATTTTATGTATGACATTGTCATATGCGTTATTTTTTGTGTGACGTTGTCATATGCGTTATTTTTTGTGCAGGATTGTCATATGCGTTGTCTTCTGTGAGACATTGGTATATCGGCTACATAGTTCCACAAACTGGGTATACATGACATCAACCCTATAAACTATTCGTGGTCATACACGTGGTCGTCATTGCCAGAGACATTGATTGAGTTGCATGTAATGGAGTTATGCTCTGGACCTGCACCTATGCCTTATGCCGCAGATGAAGAGTCCATGTGTCCTCCAATTGCTACTATTGCAAGTGTTGTAGCTGCATTGGCTGCCTCAGCTTCTGCCTGTGTGCCACTTGATGGCCATTCCCTAGCATATGCCTCCGTGCGCACAACTGATTCCGCACCCTCTAGTTGACTATGCAATGCAACTTTTCTTGTTGTTGCCAGTGGTGGTGCCACGGCCACTGCATTGCTTCACCGCGTCATGATGTGTCCCCTCAGGCCACATCGGTGGCAGATGTTGTTGGCTGTGCATCGTTCGCCACGGTCCTTTCTCTTGCTCTGGGACCATCCACGTCCATAGTGTGGACCTGGCTGCATCCAGATGACCCCCTCCAACGGCTTCATTGTGGCTGGGTCAATACTCGGCATCGCGTTGTTGTAGGTGCGTCTGAACTCCATCTTTGTAAGCACAACGTAGCACATAGGCTCTGGCGGATGGCCCCCTCCAAGTAGCGCTACGCAAGCATACACACACATCTTGCCAGACACCTTCCAGTGTCGTACATGCACGAACATTGTGCGATGTCCACGCGGCAAACACAGTTAACAGCCGTGCGCACAGTAGCCATTTGGGGACCCTCCTATATCACGTCTTAATTGTTCACCAAACGGATGCGTCGAGCAAGCAAGCCTCTGGTTTTGGTGCTAGGTCACCCTTGCATGCCCTTGCCTTTCCTGCGATCCGCCATCATGCGCTACACCCACACAAAGTTTAGGATTAGGCAGTAAAAGGTCTACTTTCGTAGTTGGAGAATGCGGCCGTTTTAGCGGCTGAGAGGCGTTGGACGTTGTGTGTCCACCAGAGCGGATGGGGTAGTAAGCTCTCTTCCACAACTAAAGGGGTATGTCCCCGACACTGCAGCTACTAAACAGGTACACTTCACATAGCGGGTACAGGCGCCGCATGACCGGTACCTCTGGAACTCAGAGATGGTGTAGCGTGGTAGTGCCATGTCGACCGGTCAAAGGAGCCACGTGGCTCGAGCAGGGTCACTTAGGACTGTGGGCGGTGAGATGGGATGGCTTGAGGGTCGGAGACCCTCAAGCACCGTGGTTTTGGCCGAGATGGCCAAGGATTCCGTTGCATCCGTTACATTGGAATCAGAGCTCCAGGGCTCAAATCCCACGTTGGGATTACCGGAGATGTCGAGGCGGCTCTCACTCCTAGCGTGGGGGAGTGTAGCGTGGCAGTGCCATGCCGATTGGTCGAAGGAGCCACGTGGCTCGAGCGAGGTCACCTGGGACTGTGGGCGGTGAGACGAGATTGCTTGAGGGTAGGATACCCTCAAGCACTGCGGTTTTGGCCTAGTCAGCCAAAGATTCCGTCGAATCTGTTACAGATGGTCGATGCGTGCACCAGACGCCTGCATTTGAAGGCATCATGCTTCCTTGACCATTGCCACACGTTCTGACGAAGGTGCCACACACAGTAAGTGTGTGTGTCACTCGGCAGTTTGTACGAGGCAACGTTCATCAAAGCCTTCTCACGGTCGCTGATGACTACTATTCTATGCTCTGATATGGTGGGGTACGCGATGGTGAGGTGGTAGCAAAACCACTGCCAATGGTCCTTGACTTTGGTAGGCACAAGAGCCCACACCATTGGCACTACGTGGTCGTTGGCGTCGAAGTTTTGTGCCACCAGCAGGGTCTGCTTGTGCCCATTTTTCAATAAAGTCCCATCCGTTGTCAAGATACGACAAGAATGCTAGAACTCGAGCACTGTTGCACCTGGGGTGATAAACGTGGAGTGAAAAACGCTGTCCTACGTTGCCTGTACAATGGCGTGTGCGTTCCGGTCCAGCTCCATGAGCTACACAACAAAAGAATTCACCCGGCGTCATACTTTGTGCAGAAAACATGAATGAAATAGTGCTATTCAGCCACTACAAAAGCACCTATTGGGTATATGCATGAAACATAGACCAAGAATTTGTGCACGAGCGGAGGAGCTTTTCTTCTGCCGCAACCTTCACACGGTACATCGTGCCACGGTCCACGTCTTGCCGGTAGCTTTCTTCACCACTGCCTCCAAACCTGTGACATTCGCATAGAGGTTCTTCTGCATGGTGGCCGCGATGTGCCGGCACACTCACTTGACTGTCTTCAGTAAATCTCCGCGGCCGTTGCCAGACCTAAGCACAGAGTGATGGCCGTCCTTCCACGCAGAAACCTTCACCAACCCACTTTGGATACACACGTGGGTGAGCAAAATACAGGTGTAGTAGTTGTCCTTGAACTGGGCACATCGGGCTGTGAATCTTGTTGGTTCACTTCGCAATCAATGGACAGTGATGCGGTTCTTGATCATTTAGTCGTCCATGGCTCGGTGACACCCGGCCATGTCAGAGAACTCCATTCCGCTCGGGAAGTCGTCCTCCGCCTTGGTACGTTATGGGGCCTTCTTTCCCTCCCCGTTGTTGGAGGAGACTGCCAAAAAGGAACAAAACAGAAGGATGTTAGCGTGAAACTGCAAGCCCCACGTATGGTGAACATACTACTATGAAGGACACGAGCTAACACTGGGTCGTTTATTCTGCATCGGTTTGTCACTATAGCGACTAGCCGCCAGCTTTGACGACAAGAGGATCACGACGACTTCGGTGTCCAACTACGCATGATAAATGAGGCACGGGTTGAGGGGGGAGAGTCACGTGGCTCATCCAGAACGGGACGTGCAAAGGATAGAGGAGGGGACCTCAAGGTGTGGTCATGGGACTGGCCAAGTCCCCGCCTCCAAGACGCACACCACCGTAGAAGTGTGGCCCTATTGATGGAACATGGGTATGCAACGGAAAAACAGAGGACTAAAGGCCGGAGACACCCATTATGCTACTCACTTCGCTGGAGGTCAGCCTCAACCATACTCTTATGTCCCGTGCACCGTGCTTTGGGAGTGCACGGTGCCGGAATGACTAGGGTTGTACCCTGGCGGCAAGTGCAAGGTCAAACTTTGGTATGGACGAGAACGAAGGGTAAGGGGGGACACTAGCATGACAACTAATGCACATTGAATGATGCACCCGAAGCTCGCAAAGTCGACTGTCAGCGTCACTCGTTTTTTGGTGTGCAAACGTCCTGCAAATGACGAAGAAGCCACATGTACGAGAGGCTGAGGCAACGAGGTCGGTTCTACTATGTGCATGCAACGTCGGTGAAGTGTAGACTGTGCATGCATGGAACATCAAGGACGTAAGTACGACTTGTCGATAACCCCCGCAAAACAAATATGAAAATAAGAACATGTAGCATTCCTCACAGTAGAATGTTCGTTACAAGGCGACGGCGCAAATCCGCCAACCAATGAATGAATCAATTATGCAAAGATGAAATCATAGTGCCCGACCGGACCATGGTCGGTTTTTGCAAAACGCACCTGTAGAGAAAATTAAAGACGGCATACCCAAATTTTAAGAAAAGGAACGACACGCCCATATGTCGTTGCTGTCCTTCAACATCTGAGTACGCCGTTAGTAGACACGGCATTCATGGGTATCATGTTCTTATGTTTTTCTCGCACCGGTTATGCCGCACCAAAGTTTTGACCCATGGATACGCCAGCTGAAGAGTGCTTGTTTCGTGGGTATCCGAGATATTTCACCCAACAGGAAATCTGCGAATGGGGGTTGGGGAGTTAAAAAAAGAAAGGATAATTGCTCGATCGCGATTCTTGTGATGGCGGGGGTGAAATATCACTCATTTTTCTTTTATCTATCGGAGAATTGTGTTGCCGATCGGGCATGGCCATCAATATGGATTTTTTAATTTTTGTGTCGATTTTTTGGATATATGTAAATTCAATTCAATTCTTGGTATATTAGGCTTATGTTTATGCTTGCGCGGATACATTAGCGATTACGCCCATGCCAAACATAGCAGCCGGCCGGGCACAAGCCGTCCGAGGGAGCGGCAGTATTGCGTGACGGCCCGTCACATCGTTGTAAGCGAATGGACGGGCCAGTCGGGAGCGCCAATGTCGCGGTGGCCACTAAAGTGAAAAGTCGCTGATTGGGGGG
>SZWC01027695.1:9936-29663 GCA_023375785.1 Penium margaritaceum | reverse complement strand
CCCCCCCCCCCCCCCCCGCCCCCAGTCGTCTCCTCCCTTTCTCATCTCCTCCTCTCCTCCTGTCCCCACTACCCATCCTACTTTTCTGACATCCTCCGCTCCCTTCCCTACTTCCATGTAGTCCTCATGAAACTCACCTTTCTTTCCCATTTTGCCCTCTTTCCTCTTTCCCCTTCCTCTCCCAACCCTCCCTCTGCTCTCCCAAGCTTCACGAGTCCTTTCTGAGACAAAGTTCTCCCACGTCCTCCGCCCTGTCTTGCACAGGTGCAGGCCGAGAGGGATGCGGAGGCGGAGGAGCGGCGAGTGCGCGACGCGTTTGACAGAAGGGACGCGTCTGGGGGCGGCGGCTTCATCACGCCGGAGCAGCTCAACGAGCTCGCGGCCGAGCTGGGCATCAACCTGCCCGCGGCGACGCGTGATGAGCTGGCGAGCGCGATGGGCGTGGTGGTGTGGAACGAGTTGTGGCAGGCGCTTCTGCGTCTCGACACCTCGCAGGGCGGCTACAGCCACCTCGCGCCCACCGGGGGCAGCGGCGGCGCAGGGACGGGGGCCATGCAATTCGTCCTCTTCCACTTCAACGGCATCGCGAAGAGCGTCGCGTGGAGCCAGCAGCAACAGCAGCAGATGCAGGACGAAGCTGCCGCGGCGGCAGCGGCATCAGGAATCCCCGCGGAGCTGATCCAGCGTGCGCCGACGCCGCCCATTCAGCGGCCGAGGCTGACGAAGGTCCATGTGAACGTTCCCCCCCGGTGGGATGCGGCGTCAGCGGCCGCGGGGACGGCTGGAGGCTCTCCGGAGTGCATGGCACTGACTCCGTACGTTCCGCCGCCATTTCAAATCGGGGAAACGGCAAGCGGGCTTTTTGCCACTGCTGGGAGCACTGGCAGTGGTGAGGGGGAGGGCGGCGGGGACAACCACGGGTGGCAGGCGTCCTTGCAAGAGCACGTGCCACAGCAGCAGCAGCACCAACAGCACCAGCAGACGACGGCGGGTGCAGCAGTGGCAGATTCAGGAGACTCCACAAGGGACTCTTCTGTGCAAAGGGTTACCCAGCCCGGTCAACAGCAGCAAGCGCTGTTCAGCGGGCAGCCGTTCCAGCAGCAGCACACGCCCCTCGCTGACTGCATACGCACTCGGTGGCCCAGAGCCGAGTGCTGGTGGGAAGGCGACGCGCCGTCCATTGTGTGACAATGTGACAATGTGCGCGGCCGTGTGGAACTCGGCCGCTGCAGGCGTAGCGTGGTCCCAAGTTTTGGCTGGAGCTCAGGGCAGCAGGAGAGCATCCATTCTTTTCTGTTTTTTTTTGGCTGCCATGTGGTGTCTTTGCTGCTTCGTGTGGCAGCGGGACGGCAACACGTTGAATTGCTGCTGAGCATGCAAGTGGGTGCTAGTGGCGCTGCATTGGTAGGGATCTGGGGATCAAATGGCTGCAGAATCAAGCCTACAGCTGGCCACGCAGCAGATTGAGCAAGGCATGACTGAGGAGGAAACCTGTTGTCAACCTGATGACATGCACAAAGTGAAACTAGGTAGGTAGATCTGTGCTTTCAAGTGTGGATGGTACCCGTCTACTCTGTGGATGTGTGCACAAGTGAGCAGGAAAATTCATTGCCCCCTCCGATTGATCCTTTCACTGGAAGTAGCATACTACATATCAATGCATGGATGCACCACTCCTGGTGGGCGTCATCTGCCCTACTGCCACATGAATTTGTGGGATCAAACCATTTAGGTTTTGCACAAAGGATTTCAACTGAACAACACCACTCAGGAACAGTGGCAAAATTGCATTAAAACACCACTCGAGACATCATCTGTGCACAAAACTACATGGATTCATTCTAAATAATTACTTTGTAACGAATTCATGTGGCAGTAGAGTATGCCTCGTGCGGTTTGAGGTGTTGGTGTGTGGCCTGGTCAGGTTGGTGGTGGGAGAGGGTGAGTAGCAACGTTGTGTGTGCAATAAGGAGAGAGGGAGGGACTTTGTACTCGGGAACTTGCAGGCATTGGCATGAGAGTCGATGGAGTGTCAACATGTGAGACGCTCCTATTTGGCTGTAGATGATCCACTTTTCGGCAGAGAATAAAGTCCATCTTTTGGCAGCGGAGCTTCGCCTCCATGCACACCTGTGGCTGGAGATCCGGATGTGTTGTTTGGAGACGCTCCACTAAACTCTGATGGGCTTGATTCGGCCTGGGTAGCGCGACGTTGATTGAAGGGCCACGTCATTCAGGTCTATCATGCCATCAGGGTTGAGATCGCAGACATTGTGCACAGCGCTCTCTAAAGGTTGACGTTAAGCCAAGAGGGGAGTTGCACTTGCAAGACAAGTAGGGTTGGCTCAGGCCGGACTTGGCTGTGATAAATTTCGGGAGCTTGGGATGGTTTGGCTGTTGGATGGCACGGTAGTGGATTCTTAGGGCCGCTTGGCGTCAGAGAGGGTCGGCCAGGCACAGGAAGGGAAGGTGAGGAAGTATCGGCCGATGTTGCAAGTGGACCGGGACAAGTTTTTGAGGCCCCTCGTGTGGGAGGCCGCTTTGCCTCCCTGCTAGCAAAGGTTCCCACTGCGTTGACCCCAATGACAGCAGGAGTTCAGCATTAGCTTAACTCCTCTGACCCATCACAGTTGGTGGAAACTGTGGATGTCACCTCAGCGTAATCGGCTCCCTCATGTATCTTGTCACCGTTACAAGCGATGATGTGGCTTTTGTGGTTAATTTCTTGGCCTTGGTTTCATAGCAACCTCGAGAATGGCGTCAAGAGTCCGCCATGTGTATTTTCCGGTAAGCGCTCTCTACAGCAAGTATCACGCTGAGTTATTGTGCACAAGCCTTTGTTATTGATGGATATACATCGACAGCGACTGGGCGCATGACAGCAATGTGCGTAGTCAAACACGACACAATTTTTTTGTCGACGGGACGGCCATCTTGTGGAAAAGTGGAAAACAGGAGTGTGTGTCGTGCAGCTCAAGGGAGGTTGAGTATGTCGCACTCACCACAGGTACGTGTGAGAGTGTGTGGCTTTGTCACCTGTTGTAGCAGCTACGTGTGCCCATCCGCTCCATCACTCGGCACTGCGACAACTAAAGCACCAAGGCAATGGCTGAGCATGACCACATGAACCATTTACTCACAAAACACACAAATGGTGCAATGCGCTCGCACCATTTTGTGTGCGAGCGCATTGCTGCTAGCAAAGGTCAGGTCTTATGGGTTGACACATGTCAACAACATGCAGCGTTTCTCACTAAAGCACTCCGCAGTGGGATGTTAAGGCAGCTGCGCATGCCTACGGTCTGTACGTTCTTGTGACGCGCCTGACTGATGTCTTGTGTGTACCTCTTTAGCTGATGATGTATCTTGTTCTAGCACGCTCGTCCCTGTATGGCGTGAGCACCTCTTTTCGCATCGCTCTGCTGTGCATGTGAGTTGTTCGTCTGTGGGTTTTGGTGAAGAGTTGTTATGGGCTGGTGAACACGCAAGTGATCTCTTGACTCTTCCCACACACACATCACGCAGGTGAATGACACGCATGGAGCTCTCAACCGTCATGGCAGTGGTCGCACGGTGGATTGTGTTGCCGAGACATCCCGTCCAGAGTGCAAGGGATTTTCTCCTGCATCCAACCTGGAATGTCACTTGGAGCTCATGAAATTTAGAGTGTACGAGGATGTGTGCATGTATTGTAATGTCGTGCAATGGATGCAGAAGTTGTAACATGCAGCGACATACGTCTGGGGTCAATATGGTCCTGGACGCATGTCGGACGAACGAACGTTTTTTGCATCTGGCCTTTCTTTTTTTTTTTTTTTTCGATCTATCTGTTTCTTAGCTTTGCATGGATGGGTTGCTACGTGTGTGTAACCGGGTTGCTGATCCCTCGTGAACTAAGCATCCAGATGTTCTCAGTGAGTGAAAAAACCGCTAGTTCAGCCGCCACCCTCGGATTGAACCTGACCCGCAAGCAGCTCGCAAGCAGCGGTCTTTTACAAAGCTTATTGTGGATCAGGTTTGATCCCAAGATGGGGGCCAAACCCAACACGAGTACCTCGCATGGGTGGTTCGATTGAAAGGTACAAGACACGAAGCTCGCTTGCTCAGTCTCTTATTCCTTGCTTGCTAAAACTACTAAGTTTTTCCTCTATCCAACCCATGCCGTGCTGCCTCACGTTAGTTCATGTCGGTGATTTACGCAACACAAATCTGTCCTTGATTGCTTTGACTGCCTAGGGGGATCAGCAACTCAGCCAAAATCAAGCCGCAACTACTCGAGCATGCAAATCAAGAAGAACAGCCACATGGTCCAAGAGTGTGTGTGGTTATACATCTCTCTCTCTCTCTCTCTCTCTCTCTCTCCCTCTCTCTCTCTCTCTCTCTCTCTCTCTCTCTCTCTCTCTCTCTCTCTCTCTCTCTCTCTCTCTCTCTCTCTCTCTCTCTCTCTCTCTCTATCTATGAGTTAAGGTTAATCACCCCACTTTTATACTCTACGTAATCTATGTGTATTACACATACACTATCGTGACTTCCAAGAAGTTTACTTACGTGTATTTACATGTCATATCATTAGTTTGTTGAGTGAAAAGAACAAATTCTAATTCACGTTATAAATCACTTCCCATTTCTTCCATTATATAAGAAAAGGGGTAACGTTATAATCATCATATGTGCAACGGTCTTTAGGTCGCCCGATTTTTCCTTTGAGTACCAAAAAGGTAAGTCGGTTCTCTTCAGTCTCAGTAGAAAAAATATGCTCAAGGGAAAATGTTAACAAAAATGAATCAGACGGACATGCAGTGTTCAGAATGGGATGTGCATGTCATTTGCTCGAATTCAATGGAGGTCCCCCCCCCCCCCCCTACCCTCCCAAACACAACAAGTGTATTGGGGGAGTGTATCGGGGGGTGTATCTCATGTATGAGCCGAGATGTACACAGGTGTATTGGTACACGTGTGTATCACATCGGCCCCCATACAGATACACTAACCAATACACATCTGCAGTACACAATCGATTCGAGGAGGGATGGGGGTCTGGGATGACCCCCCCCCCCCCCCCCCTCCCCCCACCCCCACCCCCAAAGAAACTGAAAAGTGTATCTGGTTAGTGTTAGGAGGTGAATCTGGTAGACAAGAAAATAGATTCACAAGTGAGAAACTAGTATTATTCCAAAATTTCATTGTAGACGTGCATTGTAATGCCATGGACGGCTTTCACTAGCAGTAGGGATGTATCAGTAAAACTCTTGCAAAGGGTTTGAGAGTCGATGGACAGCGTCAACCGTAGTCATAAGTGTATCGATGCACTTCTGTAGTAAATTAATCCCCTCACAGATACACCCGCCAATACATCCCAGCAATACACTTTTGCCTTTGAGGAGGCGTGGATGTGTGAGAGGACGAGCCTCCACCCTCTTCCCACCTAAGAAGTTGGAAGTGTACCTGGTGAGTGTATTGGAAAATGTAGCTGGTAGACAAGACGATAAATACAATTGTGAACATTTTTTATGGGGAGTGTCCATCTAGTAAAGCAACGGTCGACGACATCGATCGTCCATGACATCAATCGAAAGTTTTACCCAACGGCGTCGACGTAAATCAGAATGCTACAGTTTAAAATTTTTGCATGAGTTTTGTGACGTTCAACAACCATCGGTTGTCGTCAAGCGATGGTTGTTGAAAGCAAAAAAAAAATCAGCAAGCGTTGTACCGCATTGGAACTGACCATCTCACCAAACATCACGATTGTATTGTGGGACTGTATCGGGGCGTGTATTGTAGCTACGATCTCAAATGAAAAAAAGTGTATCGATACACTTTTCTTATCACATCGGCCTCCCTACCCGTACACCACACAATACACATCCGCAGTACAGTTTCCACTTCAAGAGGGAAGGGGTGGTGTCAATGACAAGCCCCCGACCCCACCCTCCCTCAAAAAATGAAAAGTGTATGTGGTGTGTTTGAGAGTGTAGCGGGTAGACAACTAGACAAACACTATTGTCCTTCTAGGACGTTTGTCTACCTTAATGGAAAGGAAAGAATACAAAAGCATCAAGGAATACTTTCACAATGTTCCGGAACGTCGATTGTATAGATCCAACAGTGTTTGAACAACCCCCTCCGGATAAAAACAGGTATACATTATTAGTCTATCTGTAGGCGTAGCTGATCAAAAATAAAAACTTAACCATGATAATCATCTCACAAGCCATCGATCTGTGCATCAACTACCAGCAAAGAGCACCATAGTGAAGCGTTTTCTTGCTTGTAAAGACACTCCTCATTCCAGTCGCAAGAAAATCAATGAGTACCGCACATAATGCACCGCATTTATGTGCCTAAGTTCGTAATGGGATACATTATTAACCCCATTCAGTACACCATGATTTATCTTAGTTCTTGAATGTATCGCAATCGACAATGGGACTGCCGTTATTGCGACCAATGAACTGGAAATCAAGCGTTGACATATTCCATATATGACTGAGAGTACCGTGTTACAAGCAAAAATGGCCACAATGTAGTGCACTTTACAATGTTACAAACAAGACGGGAAATCGAAGTGAGTTTTAGATCATTCTTGATATAACATGCCTTTTATACGGAATAAAAAAAAAAATTAAAAATGAAAATTAAAAAAAAAAAAAAAAAAAAAAAAAAAAAAAAAAAAAAAAAAAAAAAAAAAAACAACAACAACAACAACAACAACCAACCAACCAAAAAAAAGGGAATCCAGTTCTCCACAGAGCAGTCCAAGCTCAATAAAACATATGTTCGATTGCTTTGAAGAACATTGTTCATACAACAAGATTTTTTCAGCCTTTTTCAGCAAATCCAGTTCTCCAGAAAGTTCATTGAAATTCCTATATTCACGTACACAAAACTATCAATGTACAGGAGAGTAAAATGGAAATTCCAGGAAATAGGATCCGTTGTTATGGTTTTCTCCTCGAAGGATCCTCTCCATATGTTTTATACTTGTATACACGTTAGCGAGAGTATGGGTTTGAAATGGTTGGTCACAAATTCTCTCTCTCTCTCTCTCTCTCTCTCTCTCTCTCTCTCTCTCTCTCTCTCTCTCTCTCTCTCTCTCTCTCTCTCTTTCTAGATGCTTTAGTTGCACAACAGCGAGTACTTCCAAAACAGGAAGGCCAGCACCAAGCATGGCATGGAGTTCACACCACAACAGTCTGTATTATGCAAGGTGACTGCCAGTAATTCACACATGCAGAGCAGTAACATTCTGGCAGCAGTAGCTGGACAAGAGGTTGCAGTGGCGTGACTGAACTAAATGTGTTTTAGTTCCTTCTAGTGATTACACATGGTTGAAGTTAAGAGGTCACTCTAGTTTTCACGAATCCAACATCAACACTCCCCCATGTCCTGTAGACATAAAACACAGAATGCAACTTGAATGAGGATAAAATCTGGCAACATGACCTGAACAACCATATACATATATGTATACAAGAGCATAGCAACAACAACATACCAGTCATCAATCAGGCGCATCAGGAGCATGCCACAAGATTACTGTATTCATAGCAGCCTTAAGCATGCCGCTGCTAAGGGCCTCTGTGAGAAAATCAACATGCTAATGAAATGCATCCAGGTAGAAAGCCTCAAACTCTCTAGCTGATTTATGCTCACATACGTTTTGATGCTTACTATTGACATGTATTATGCACTTGTGATGAACGCCATATTATGGCTTTGGTGTTTTGATTATTGTAGTATAACTTTGTGCAATTAATGGGCGTGCACAGATGATATAGCAAGAAACATAGCCAAATACATGTACCTTGACAAAGTTCAACGTACTCAGCCTCATTCAAGCTGTGTGCCACACAACACTGTTTGCCACTTTTCCATGTGACAGTAGTTTTCCTACCAGGAAGACATACCCGCACCAACCATGAGTATCCCTATCATGCGCCCAGTCGCTGTTCATACATCCATCAATGACTGAAAGCTGCACCTGATAGCACATTCCAACGTGTCCTGTAGGTTATTCTTACAGGACGACTCGACATGTTGCCTCAATTTGCTGCACGTGGGACTGTTGTGAGAACTATGTGAGAAATTAGACTGTGAAGGCTCCATCACCGCGTGTTTCAGTCGCAGTCTACATGACAGAGCCAATGACACTAAGATAGATGGTGGTATCAGCAGCTCCCCCAGTTGCAACAAGTTTGACATATTCACAAGTCCCTAGCTTGCTGGCGTCATCGGCGTTGATGTGGTGGGTGCTTGAGACGATGTTGTTCTAGTCTCTGCAAGACCATTTTCTGCCGCCTGACACACGTGGACTGACGTGTGTGGCCTGCTATGCCCAGAATTAGTACCTGTGCAGTGCTAGCTGCTTGGGGAAAACTTGCTCTTAGGATTTAGTGCTATAAATGCAGATTAATGTGAATAACAAGTGTGTTAAGAACAAAGATGAGCTCAGTTAGGAGACTCCTGCTAGAATGAGCTAGGCCCTCATCACTGTGAGGTTTTGAGAAAGCTGTGTTGACATTCAGGTGTCCACTCGAGTTGTGCATCTTTCCACATGAGCTGGTTTCATGGTCTGGCCCTTTACACTCAAGTTTTTCCGAGGCCCAGCAGAGCACAAGAAGGTTTAACCAAGACAGACGGTTCATGCTTGTGATCCAGGCATAGCCTGGATTGAGGTTCCTGCGTGAAGACAGCAGGGGCAGTCAGATCCAAGGTCCTCATCCTTGGCTACAGGCCAACCTTAGAATGAGAAAAGGGCAAGTGTCGGAGGATGGCGGCCAGTCAATGTTAGGGCATGGGCCTGGTGGAGGGGCTACGGCCTGTAGATGAAGATGGCCACCAGGATCTTGTGTGAATATCATTCTGACAACAGAAAACCAGAAGCGACATGCTTGAGGAGCATAACAGGTCAATCCACCAGGATGACAGACTCGGGGGAACTCCATAGCATGGAGATTCTCCTCGGCGGTGAGAAAAAAGGCTCCACCTTGGCGGGAGTGGAGGCTTAAACGCGTAGGACCTTCATCTAGTCACAGTCGGCAGCCGGACAGGCAGATTCGATCGCCTGGTTGGCAAACTCAACGGCCAAAGAGCAACCTCATTTGGATAATCTGTTCAGGCTGGGTACTTGGTGTGTATTGGGTAGAATAGAAGAAGGGCTTCTTGGGAAATGCGTTCGTCGTTGAAGGGAAAAGAGCGACATCTCCCATGTGCCAAAATCTCCCCCACTTAATGGATGTGAAATTCCTGGAAGCCGCTAGAGTAGACAAGAGCAAGATCCCATGGGGTAAGATCCTCAAGGAACACAAAGTCACATGGTTTGATGATGTGGGCCTAACAAGGACTTAGAAATACCAATCCTTGGAGTAATAGGAAACACCAATAAAAGAGCAGAGCTGGCCATGAAGGGCTAGCTTGCTGTCCTACTGATCCCCAGGTAGCTAAAACAGGCAAAATCATCCGATGTGAACGTAGGTTGAAGCTTCACAAGGTCCTCCCACCAATGCTGATAGGGAGTGGCAAGGCAAGGTAGGGTACCATCAGGGAATCCGTTCCAATCCCAAGTTATGAACGCTATGGCCTTGAAGAAGAAGCCCTTTGACAGAAAAAAACTCAACATGCATAGTGCAAACCGCGTCAGCCATGGTGCGATACTAACATTGAAAGACATTATTGTACTTATGTGTGTAAGGCATGGAGGTCTTATGTTGGAAGGCTTGCCTCTTAAGGAAAGCATAGGCCTCCCCCATGGACTGAACGCTGCAGTCAGCCTAGAACCGGCAAAGGGGACGACCCTACTCACACTTGAGAGCGAAAATCCACTGACGAGTCTCAAGAGTTGTATTGCACTATTGCACTGAGGACATCCTAAAGAAACAAGATATGTCATCAGTGAGGGTGAAGAAAATGCGACCACTGTCCATGTCAGACACAAATGACAAGGTCAGAGTGAACCAGCTCGCGAGGATACAAGGCCCAAGAAGAGGAGGCAGGGTAGGAAGATCGGTGCATCCTGCACTGAGCAAACTAGATGCACTCGGATTTAGATGGTCACTGAAAGGTGGTGAGGTCGAGGTGAATTGCAAACTATGAATAGAGAAGGCTTTGAACGGCAAACATCAAAAAGTGCGCAAACATCGTATCGAGTGATGAGGCTTCGAGGAAGCACGAAAACTCTGTGAGCCCTAATACAACCAGCGAGACAACAATCATCTCATCAACAACTTTATTACCTTGTATAAGCTATGATTACATTCCCTGCCCGAGTGTCAAGGCTAAAGGAAGGGGAAATGTTACGTGCCGGCTCAAACAAATCCATGAATGCCATGTGCGGGTATGTATGTTCTCACATACAATGTACATGTAAAATTCTGTGCATTATGCACAAAAATCTTGTATTTTCATGCCAACACATCGACACAAAATTTGGTCAGCTGCTTGGAAGTTTCATGCTTAGTTACAACAGTTCCTTCAGAGTTTCATAACCTTACATATGGACCACAACATGTGTCACCAACCATATCAATGTGCCGTTAATGGATTTTCTACTTCAGGGCATCAATGGATCTTTTCAAAGGTGTGCTCAGTTATTCTCAACCCCCCACCCACTCATCCTACTTACTTCTCAGCAAGGTTTAAAAAAACCTTCAATGTCTTCATCACATGTGAGACCAAGGTCGTGGATGATCAAAGACCGCCTAAGATATCGACCAGCACTCCTTTGTCTTTTGGTTGTTTTTATGTGCGATGAAGTGGTGTGGAGCTTTTGAGAGAAATACAATGACAGAGAAAACCTTCTCACTTTCATACCCGTGTAACAAATAGCAACAAAAAAAAATCCTCACCAAAATTTTATTTCATTCTTATGTTACTTGGTTGTAATGGCTGTTACTCAACCTCTTGCACAACAGTTTTCGTCGATGTTCGTCGAATGGCGTCCAGAGCTTGCTGCAGGAATTCATTCCTCCATGTCACTTTGGAGGCAATGGTCATCAACGACCCATGTAGGGAGACTCACCTTGTGAGAAGAGGAGGGGAGGGCGAGGACAAGGGCGCGAGGCCACTGACCTTGACCATTGAGGCCTCGCAGCCTCATGGCCGCCGATCCAGTGACCAGCTGGATCAGCGGCCAGCAGGTGGCTGGTTGGTCGGCTGCCATCTCGCCGTCGGCCAGCAAAGAGCTGGCCGCCAGCCAGCCCTTACCGTGGTGAGGGTTGGCGTTTAATCACCATTTGCTTTAGCGAGGAGGGACGGCCAAACTTGCCCTTGCGCTACATTCCTCCCCACTTGTTATGAATTATCCCTGTTCATGACCAACAAGTAGGAGTACCAGAGAGTGAGTCGTGAACATTGTAGATGAAAATGAATAACTTCAATCACTAGCTAGACATGAAGACGTGTACGACACGTTTACCTAAGCTGCAGCTTGTCATTCAGCACGGGAGGTAGGCTTTTCCCCTTCAGGCAAGAGTGCTCAAGTGACAACCATGTTATGTGTCCTCAACCTCCTATGGTTGTTATCCATGAAAGCAACCCAAGGCGAATCTTGTTCACTATTTTTGTGAGGTAGATTTAATCAAAGGACTATTGTACACTGGGTGATGTGTAAATGTTGTTCTTGAGTACATTAGGAAGCTTCCATGTAAGGAACTCAAAGTATACTGGTTGTAATGACTTGATCAATGGAGGTTTGGTAAGGGGAGAGGGGGGAGGGTTGAAAGTGTATGTGAGGATTGCAAGTATAGGTGTATGGCTAGATGTGTGAACTGTGTGTAGATATATACACTTTTGTATGTTTCTTTGAGTGACGTGGTTAGTGGTGGTTGGGAGGAGGAGAAAAGGGTGGAAAGTGTATGTGGGGAGTGTAAGTTGTTGTGTATGGATGGATGTGTGGATTGTGTGTAGAAATGTGTATTTGTGTACGCTGGTTTGAGTAATGCGTTTGAGACTGGTTGGTGGTCGTTGGATGGGAGGGGAAGAAAAATGGAGGTAGAAACCGTATGTGGAGAGTGTAAGTGGATGTGTATGCCTGGACGAATGGGATGTGTGTTGAAGTTTGTGTTTTTGTACATTGGTTTTAGAGTTGCGTTTGAGATTTTTTGGTTGTGATTGGATGAGGAAGAAGAGACAGGGGGTGGTGGTGGACGTGTATGTGGAGAGTGTAAGTGGAAGTGTATTTTTGGTTGTGGATTTTGTGTAGAGATATACACTTGTATGTGATGATTTCGATTGATTTGGTGAGTGGTGGTTGAAATTGCATGTGGGAATTGTACGTGAATGTGTATGGCTGAATAGGTGGGTTATGTGTAGAGATATGAACTTGTGTATTTTCCATTGAGTAATGTGGTTAGTGTTTGTTGTGAGGAGGGCTTTTGAGGTGGAAATTGTGTGGGAGGTGTAAGTGGAGGTGTATGGCTGGATGTGTAGGTTGTGTGTAGAAATGTGCACTTGTGAATGTTGGTTTGAGGAATGTGTTTGAGATTGGTTGGTGGTTGTTGGGATGGGGGAGAAAGAGGGGATGTGAGGGAAGAAATTGTATGAAGGGATCGCATGGGACGGTGCATGGCTGGATACGTGGGTAGTGTGTAGAGATATGAACTTGTGTATGTTCCTTTGAGTGATGTGGTTAGTGGTGGTTGGGAGGAGGAGTCTTGGGGTGGAAAGTGTATGTGGGGAGTGTAAGTGGAGGTGAATGGCTGGATGTGTAGGTTGTGTGTATAAATGTGTACTTGTGTGTGCTTGTTTGAGTAATGTGCTTGAGATTGGCTGGTGGTCGTTGGGATGGAAGAGGGAGAGGGGGGTGTGGGGGTAGAAAGGAGAGATTGTATGTGGCGGTGAATCAATGGGTGTTTGGGTTGTATGTAGAAATCTACACTTGTGTAAATTGGTTAAAGTGATGTTTTTTAGATTTTTTGGTGGTCGTTGGATGGGGGGGAGAGGGGAGGTGTTGGGGCAGAAAGTGTGTGTGGAGATTGTGCATGGAGGTGTATGGTTGGGCGCATGGGCTGTGTGTAAAGTTTTACTTGTGTACATTGGTTTGAGTGGTGTGTTTGAGATTGCTTGGATGAGGGAGGCGAAAGGAGGGGTGGGATTGGGAAGTGTATGTGGGGAGTGCAAGTGGAGATGTACTTCCGGGTATGTAGGTTTCATATTGATATCTACACTTGTGGATGATGGCTTTGAGTGATTTGGTAAGTGGTGTTTAGGTGGATGGATAGGGAAGAGAATTTTGTGTGGGAAAGTGCACATCTTTTCCAGAATGCACAAGTATGCCTTTGCAGATATCCTTGGGAAATATAAACTAGACCAGGCAGACTTTTATTGTGAATACCATTGTTTTGAACTTTTCCAGGCATACAATGGTTACATTGGAGACCTTTAATGACAAATCAGACATATTGTTGTACTAAAACACAATAATGGTTAGAAATGTATCTCAAGTTGTGTCGTTTGTCTATCGTAAACATCTATCTAGGCCAAAAGAGGGTCAAAACCTAGCTTTTGGGCTGCTTGGCGCAAACTTCATGTGTCACACTGTAGACAGTTAAAGCCAAAGTTGCCGCTCCAGCGGCGGTCAAGAAATCAACCTGTTACTCAAGTGACAGGCTGGCTGCCGACTTGTTTGGTATACGTTGCACAAGTAGTCTCTCCTTCAACTGTCAATAATCCCCTTCTCCCATCACCTGTTTATTGACATTGCAATATTCGCATGTCGGGCTTGGTCACCGGCCCAGGTCAACTGCCAGAGATTGCCAACGATTCTTCGCCGGTGACTTTTCAAAGCTCACCCCATTCACCAGTTAGCCACTTTCGACCATCCGATGAAAGAATCCAGGCTAATCTTATGGCCGAAGACAACCAAAATATTCAATTTCACATCGTTTGAACTATCAGATTCTTCGTACCTTTCAAGAATTGCCGACAGTTTTTTGACATGGATGAATGGTGTACACTTGCGCACGACTTCCGGTTTCTCTCGCGGTGCTTAGATTCCATCCCCACAAACACACACCACATGCACTCTTTGCTGGAGGAGGGGGGTGGGAGGGGGTGGCACTGGAGTTTGGAACCAGGTCCGTCCCCCACTGACCCTCTTTTGTCACCACTGAAGTGTTTAGCATGAGTTCATATGGAAGCCTAATCTTCGTAGTACACGTAGAAGAAGTTTATACACAAGTACAAGAAGAGAGCCTTCGTGGATCTTTCGTGAATTGAATACACTAGTGTGCACTGAGGATGCCTGCAAACACACGTGCGTTGAGTTATACACATTCCACGTGCACTTTGCAGTGTCCGTGGGAGGGGGGGATGGAACGAACTTGGAAAAAAAGGTCTAAAGATACCGCTATTCTTGGTCAGTCCTTATATTGTAGCTTTGAACTTCAAACTATGAAACTATGTCATGCAGAGCCCTGATCGCTTAATCAAACCAAAACATAGGTACATTGAAAACAATCCCAAAGATGTTGAATTTCCAGAAACTCGTGTTAGGACAAACAGAAATAAGAAAAGTAATGGTACTGTTTCATTTAAGTAAACTCCCATTCTTAAACTTCCTCTTCAAAGAAATGTTTAGTTACATTTCTTGAAACACTCAATGTCATTTCTTACAAGTAATGAAAAATAATCACAAAACCGTACTGATTATTCATGTGATTTGTGAAAATATACCTCATGTAATCAAATGAAACTTCTTAAAAAGGGGAATCATGGTGAGATGCCTCTATGGGAGTGTGCATAGAAGCACACGAAAATGTCTAGGTAGGAAGTTACTTGCCTCCTTCTATTATTTCGGCATGACATGTAAGGAATTTTTTTGGTAATATCTCGTGTATGGTAAAGTTATGTGTACACAGTTAAGGGGGTGTACGTAAAAGGGGTGATTTGTTCTAAACTGTTTTTGTGTTCAAGTTGTGCTCCATGTAACGCATCAATCCATGCAAGCTGCTAGTTTGCTCCAATACTCGTTGACCAGCCCACAAGGCATGCAAAATTCAAGCTCCCACGAAGCATGTTCAGGTGCACAAATGATCCAATGAATGAGGTACTCCCTAGCATCCCACAACCAAAGTGTATGCTTTGGATGCTAGAGCACGTTCACCATTTAGAAAGGTCTTGGCTACCACTACAGGTGATTTCACCTCTTACAACACATTCCGATTGTTGTGACGCTCACATCTAGATCACGGTGTACAACATCTTGTTAAGGTCGTTTCAATGGCATGTTTCCTCATGAGAGGCTAAACGTAGGAGCTAGCGATCACCGTCGAGGTCTATGGTGCTCTTCCCAAGGTGGGCTAGCATGTTTGCGATTGCAAACTCAAATGTCGTCAGAGCTTCAATTATGACCTTGATGGCCTCGCACAGTTAGAGCACTTGTGCCCACTGAAAGAGGTTACGGTTCACATACATGTCTCCAAAGAGACCAACTGTGTGCAATGAAGGTCAAAGAGGCGTGGAAACATCCTGTCGTAGTCACGTCGTAATAAGGGGGGTCTCTCCCCACTCCTCCGGTTGTTATCACACCTCCACCGTTGGTGCTGATCTTGAGTCACCGTGCCACCTCGGCGGCCGCTTTGGCACAGAGCGTAGTGCATTGACTTTGGCACAACATCGTCCAGCTTGTGCTTTTCAAAACTTCTAGCTTGGCTACTTTTTGCACCGTTGCTTGTATCGGGAGATTCTTCATACTCAACAGGTGAATTGACCTTTTTAAGCAATTGGCTCGATTTCACATTACGGCGAAAACAATGGTCGTGATCTGCATGGACATCGTTGTCGTCGTCTTCTTATTTGGGGTCTGCGATCGGGTGGTATTCCCGGAGTGCCTCTTTCTTCGTGTGGGAGTCAACGTGCATATGGACACAATCCCAAAGCACTTTATTGGCTTCCACACGCTTCTCTGTTTCATGGAGTACATCATGAGCTGCCTTTGACAACAAATTGTCATTGAGTCGGCCATTGTGCTTGCAGCGATGGCCACCAAAACTTAGAGTCCACCGAGGGTGTGTTGTGAGGTCGTCGCCACCTTGCCCTTGTTGGTCTTGGACACTTGCCATTCTGTCGTGCATGCAACTGGCACGTCAAGGCCTTTTTGTGAGGGTAATCGAACAACCTCGGAGAGGTGTCGCCTCTCGTGATTGCTTTCACTATCAATGAGGCCACTAGAATGAAATTCTAGTTTTCTACACCATCGCATATGACAGAACCATCCAAGAGATACTCCAACTTTCTAAGCTTCCACGGTCGGCATAGTTACGTACTAGAAAAACAACTTTCTATGCTGCCACGATCAGCAAAAACATGTGGGTTCAAGCTATATTCCTAAGCTCTGACTCACAGCACTTGGTAGCCTACAGAACCTAGGGAAACAGAAACTAAGGTAACAATAAAAAGAGAAAAAAAAAAAAAAGAAAAAAAACTTGAGCACGGCCCCATGAATGAGAAGGAGGGAAGAGGAGTAACACTAGTCTAGAGTTTGCAATCCAACACACTCGTCCATTACAGCTCTTGTCTTCTATTTTATCATTATTCCTTCTTTGTCTTCCTAAGTTCTCTTCATGCATATTGTGCCTCCTTGAGGACATCTCCCTTGAGCCCACCGAGATAGAGAGGCCTTGAAAAAATCCTCCTGCCGACTCCTTCCATGATGTTAACTCCCTCTCTGTCTTTGAGGCACACTTGTTTTAGGGAAACACCTTGCTCCAATTTTGCGTCCAAGAAGGGAGGAGGAGGTCAGAAAAGAGGAGAAAGGATGATTTATTGGAGGTGGGCACTCCACAGTCAGCCCCACAAGAATGCACCTAACCTCTTGGAGAAGGTGAGATGCTAGGAAAGGTTGGAAGAATACAATCAACTCGTCAAGAGCTTCCTAATACAATTCAGCGTGCTTTATATGGTTAAGTTTGAAGAATATCCCTTTGGTGCATTTTTCCTGCTGCTGTTGCAAATGCTATACCGTTCTATACACGATGTAGCCACCGGAACCAATGCGAGGTTATTCACGTGGGTTATCCTGCTCTAAAGACCACTACAACACCTATGACTCCAGCTCCTACACTGCAGTCGTCAGAGTTTACAGAATGGCATTCAAAGCTCGATGGAGGGGTTTTCCCATTCGCGTCAATGTGGGAGAAATTGTAATCTACGATCCCTAAAGGGAGAATCAAGTATTTCAAGCATTCCAGGGCCCATTTCTGTTTTTATCTCACCCCCTTGTTTGGAGTCCCAAACAACGGAAGTTTTCCTCAATCCCCAGAATTCACAAAAACTTTACACTGTCCAAACCAAATGTTTGCAGTTAACAAATATAAATTTCCTTTTTGATATGTTGGTATAAAACCGCGACGTGTGAGGCATGTCTGGAGATTTCACACCACTCCTTTTCTTCCCGTTCCTGTCTCTCTTGCTCTTCCTCTCCCCTTGTCTCGCTTGGCCCCTGCTGCAACCCATTGGATGGACACATGGCATGGTTGGAGTTACCGACAAACAAGTGAAAATCAACTACGACCTGTACCAGAAGTTGCCGTGACTCGAGCGCCTCAACAATCATGTGCTCCAACAGCTCAATGCAATGATGGAGGAGCTTCAAGGGTTTGAAGCTCCTCCATCATCGCATTGAGCTGTTGGAGCACATGATACGAGCTGTTGGAGCACATGTATACGACGACTTTGTCGTCGTATACATTGACGACATCCCCATGTACAGCCGTACCCGGGAGGAGCACAATGTACATCGCCGAAAACTTCTCGATGTTTCACAAAGCGAGAAGTTTTTTGGAAAACTCTTGAAGAGCGACTTTGGTCACTATTCAATCAATTTTTTGGGCCAAATCATCGGTGGCGGACGGATTACCATGGACCAAAAAAAAGTTGTTCGGGTTGTTGATTGGCCGACGACCAAAATTGATTGGAACATCCTGATTAGTGGCAGTAGAGAACAACCGGTTGTGTGTGTTTCAAGAAAACTACACGGGCCGGATCTGAACTACGTGACGCACGAGGAAGAAATGCTCGTACTCGTGCATGCATTCAAAACGTGGCGATGCTACCTGAAATGCCGACAATGCATCGTCCGCATTGACCATCATGCTCTAAAACATCTAAAGACCCAGCCAAATCTAAGCCGTTGACAAACTCGATGGATGGAGTTCCTCGTGTCCAACTTCCACTGCGACATCAAGTATCGGCCTCAAAAATCAAATCTGGCGGATGCTCTAAGTGTATGAGAAGATCTAATGGCTGAGATCATCACATTACTCATCGAGCGAGACCCGTACCTTATGGGGCTATTCGCAAAGAGTTATGAGGAGTTCTACAGGAATGAAAAAAAAAGATTTTTGTTTGACAACCCCTACTAGCGACTGTAATTTACACGTCAGGTCCTCGTTCTTCCAAATGAGGAACCATGGAGAATGCTATTGGAAAAGTGCCACGACAACGGTCCTGGTGGCTACTTCCCAAGGACAAGACGCTCAAGAAGCTGGCAAAATACTACTGGTGGGACAAGATGTAGATGGACGTGGCTCGCTTCTGCAGGTCATGCAACATTCATCAGAGACAAAAATGTCATCGCACAAGGCCAGCCGATCTAATCCAACCCCTACCCATTCTGACAAAACCGTGGGTCGACATCAGTATGGACTTCAAGGCGAGACTAGCCGCCACTCCCGAGGGGTATAACACCATGTTCGTCATGGTGGACAGATTTTCTAGACTGTCACACTTCATCACGGTGATGACCACCGTCACCGCAAAAGGAAGAGTGTGGCTGTTTCTAAACCAGATCGTGCGGGTGCTCGAAGTGCCACGTACCATCACCAGGGCCAGAGAGGGCCGCTTCACGAGCCATTTTGGCGAGAACCAGTTACACACTACCAAAGTCAGATCCAGCTATCAGCGGTGTTCTATCCTCAAACAAACCGAGCAAACCAACCAGACGCTCGAATAACTCCAAACTTTATGTGTGCCATTTGGCACTTTCTAGGCAACAAAACTGTTGACCGTTGAACTTGCAACTGCAACGGGTAAAAATACCTTTCGAAGTGGTTTGCAACAAACTTCTCCCCACACCGGGTGGATTGCAGAGCCAGAAGAACATTCCCGTGGTTGGCATTAACTACAAGGATTAACTACAAGCATGTGGGAGGTAACACGACAAGCCCTCGCAAAAACAGAAGCGGATATGAACCGGGCAGTCGACCGACATTGCAGCGATTAAGTGTTCAACGCTCGCAATCGTGTCCTCTTCATCTCGGTAAACATCCCACTCCAAGGACAGGGCTTCAAAAAGCTCAAACTCGGTTAGTTGGGACCGTTTGACATCGAGAAAATGGAAACCCCAGCCGTCGCTTGCCTTAGGCTCCCTGACAGCATGGCGATCCACCCCGCCTTCCACATTAGCAAGCTCAAGCACTACCAGGACCCCAGTGAGAACTTCCAGAGCAGAGACGTCACACCTCCACCTTTATACAAGTGGAAGGGGATACCAAGTACGTGATTGAAGATATCCTGAGACATAGACGCCGTGGAAAAACGACCGAGTATATGGTCAAGTGGCACGGTTGTGATGTTGCGCACAACATCTGGAAGCCCTATGACAATGTATGGGACGCTGATCACCTGATTGAAGGCTATTTCCGCCGTCACCGGCTTATGTCTGCTAGGACGCCGGGAGGTTGCAGCTAAAAGAGGATGGGGGGGGGGGGGGGGGGGGGGGGGGGGGT
>SZWC01027690.1:16101-29680 GCA_023375785.1 Penium margaritaceum | reverse complement strand
TCTCTCTCTCTCTCTCTCTCTCTCTCTCTCTCTCTCTCTCTCTCTCTCTCTCTCTCTCTCTCTCTCTCTCTCTCTCTCTCTCTCTCTCTCGTTCTCTTTCTCTCTTCACCCGTCCACTTGGTCTCGGTGTTCTCTGCCCATCCATGTGCGCTATGCCTGTGAGCTATGGGGAGAGTGTTAGTTTTCACGCATCTCTCATTGTGCTCTGTTGTGTCCTCCCGGCTTGTGTACATCGACGTGCAGATGACTGACGGTGAGACGCGTTGCTGATGGAGTGTCGTGTGGTGGAGCCGATGCACGTTGAGGCCTACTCCACACGCAGTTTGCTGGTGCCTCCTCCCTCCAATGTGCTCAACTCCATCGGTAGACCTCCTCGGCATTCGTGCCGCCGACAGTCTTTGTTGATGCAGATGCTCTCTACATGCGTCTAGTGCTGGATCTGGTTGCACTGTTGCATTCGTAGCAATGTGTTATGCATAGGGTCCACGTTTCATGATTTTTGGGCACTGTTGGTGCCGGGGACTTGCGTAGACGTTGCCCAAGGTTTAGGCGGCCATAACTCTTGACTGCTATTTTTCTAGCTGATTCTGACGGCTCGACTGCGTTTGCAGCGGCGGTATTATAGTATAGTCCAGTTTTCAAGCAAAACGGACAACACCCGGGTTTTGGGCTGTCGGCCGTGTGGCAGGGCTCACCGTGAAAACCCTGCCTGCCACAAAATGCACTTTTTTTCTGATTGGTTGGTGAGCTGAGTCACAAGCTCTACAGAGCTGGGGGGAAGCTAGTTCTTGGAGGGCTGTTGTTCATTCTCAGTTCATAAGCAGTCAAGTCCAGTTTTCAGCTGTTGTCTGGCGCTAACTATGGCGCGCGAAGTTCTGAGTAACAAACACCAGAGCTCTCAGACTTGGGCTCTGGTGCAACAGACTGAGAGGGCAACTTAAGCAACGAGCGTGGGTTCCCACACGCTACATCAACAACGGTGCTGCCCCAATCTCTTGCTATTGGAGATTTCTATCTGTAACTCACTACGACATTGCCGATGTTGGCGTCCACTCTCTCAGTTGTGTAATGATTGCGTTGCTGCTGACATTTTGGCGATGTCTATGCTTCCGATGGTCATTGTGACGATTCCCATGATATGTCTGCTACAGTGACCCCCACTATTGCAACGGTGTTGTGTCTCTACGACAAAGCTCAAAGAGAAGGGTCTCTTTGCTCTAATACTAGGCGAAGTTGCTATGGAACTTCCTAGCCTTGTGTTGCTGGCGTGGCGACATTATTCAGTCAGCTGACGCACTAGGAAGCAAGGGTTACGCTAGGTGTTGAAGTTCGTCGGCCACTCATAACTCTATGCCCTCTTGCCTCTCACATCCTGCACACATTCTGTACAGATTGAATGAAAATGGTCCCACCTGGGGAAACGCCCAACATGCCCATTCTGGATGAAGCTGGTGGCGTTCCAAGCTGCTGCTGCTGCTGGACCCAGGAATCACCAAGAACACAAATGAGACCATTGGATGACTTTATGAGTTTTCTATGTGTGTGATGCGGTAGATGCTAGGGGCGTACACTCTCACTGCCGTGCCCTGCATCATCTTATCTTGCTTTGCATGTGATGGGGGAGTTGCTTCTTACCCGGGTGCTGATCCTTAGGGGACCACCGTGCCGGTTCTGACCGTGCATCGGTGAGTAGCCGCCCTCGGTTATTCCGAGAGGTCGGGCTCAATCCCCGGGTGGCGGCTCTTGCTCACCTGAGCTCTACGCTCGTGGTGAGTGAGTGCTCACCGGTACTTGTCTCGCTCGCTCCCCGTCTCTCTCCTGTCTTGGTTGAGTGTGAGACTTTGCAAGCAAGTTACCACATCCATGGCGTGTCTCACTTGTTGGTGGATGTTGCATTCTCTCACCTCACCAAACGTCGACTAGGCAGCCTATGCAACTTCCTAGCAACTACTGGCATCAGAGCGTGTGAGTTTCCTCTCTCACCGTTTCGCGATCCTGGTCCTTGGAGTCTACAGTCACCCTCTCCCATGGCCCTCGCATCACTTCTGCTATTCTCGAGGCAACTGTGCGCATGCACACCGCGCCAACTCGCAGCAGCCATCTGAGCTGCTGCACTCACCACCCTCGACGTCTCTCGGCAGGTGGTCGTCTCCTGGGGCCCAGCGGGTTCTATCCCGATCGTTTGCGTGTACTCTCCTCGCCGTCAGTGGCCGGAGTCTCTCCTGGCCCCTCGCACTGCGCTCTACCGCCTCACGTATCTTCGCAGCCGCTCTTGGCCGCCCCCACGGTTTTCCGTGGTTTGCAGGCGCATCGTCCGCCTCTCTTCAGTACTGTGAGCTGTCGGTGTCTCCGCTGGCCCTCACATCTCTTTCAACTGTCTCACTCCTCTCTGCAGCTACTCTTTGCTGCTCTCGAGGTCGTCCGTGGTGTGTGTACGCACCGTTCGCTTTCTCCCTGTTCTTGGCTGCATCTTGTTGCAGCCGGCTGCCCTCGTGTACCCCTCTCTCCTCTCTCATTCTCTCCTGGCAGTATACTGTCTCAGGTGTACGCAGTCGACAGCTCTCTCAGCATTGCCCTGGGGACACCCTAGGGTGTCCGACACTTGTGGTTCCTCTTCTTGTCCTTCATTGATGGTCCTAGGCTGCACCCAGAATCTCCTCTTCCTTCAGCTGCGTTCGCAGCCTTATCAGTCAACCTGGATTCCCCACCACACGACGGACCCCCTGACGAGGAGCTCGATTCTCCTCGGACTGCCGCACGTCACGCTGGCGACGGGTGGGAGGAACCTAGGGACTACTACCCACCTGCGCCTCCAGACAACGACACTCCCATCTGGTTTCGCATGTTCGACTCCAACTACTGGCAAGGGGACCTTGAAAGGGCAGCGGCTACACGAGAGGAGGAGATCAACAGACAGGTTTACACAGCAGACAACCTGCCACCGTTCCCTCCTCGTTCTCCAATCATGCAACCCGGAGTCGGCACTCCACCCTTCACATCTGCATCTACCTCTAACACCACAGCCGGTCCCTCCCCCGCTGTCGCCACATCTGCTGAACCATCTCCAACTCCAGAGGTCCTGGGTGTCATCCCGTTGCTGCTAGTGCACACTGAATCTATCGGCCTCGCAGGTGTTGTGCTTGACGTAGCAGCAGGGGCCGCAGCAACCTTCGCTACAACCGCTCGTGCCTGCAGGGAACCCACTCAAACTGCCGTGAGTCGTGCGTCGGAAGCCTACGCTCACGCAGCAGCCTCTCTCACACTGCTTGCAGCGGCCGCGGCAAACATTGCCACTCAGATCACAGCCGCAGCAGCCTCTATCGCCACTACAGCCTCATCTACTGCTGACGCCACTGCCGCCACCGTCGGCAGCCTTCCTGACTCCCACAGGTGCTCCACGCCAGCTGACTCCACACGTTGTCACAGGGGTCCTCGTTGCATCTGCATCTGCGGCAGTGGCTGGAGCCACTGTCACTGGCCTCCTGTGCCTTACGGTGGCGCTTGCCGGGTGGGTAGCAGTGCTCTTCTCCTCAGCAGCTGCAGTGGTGGCTCCTCTCTTCACTCTGCTGCACCGTCACCAGATCGGTGAGACCACTTCTCACTCTGCACGACAAACCTCTCTTCCTCTTGCCCCTCATTCTTGATAGCATTTTTTGCACCAGCATCCTTACACTCCCACCATGCCGGGGCCAGATGACAACATTGAGGCCCTCCATGCCGCTCTTAGCGAAGCACAGGCTGAGCGCCGAAAGGCACAAGATGAGCTTGATCGTGAGCGGGATGCACAGCAGGAGTTAGCCGCAAAAGTAGCTGCATTAGTTCTTGAGCGTCTTCGCTCTGTGCCGACCTTTGCAGCAGCCCTTCCTGCTGATCAGTCAGGATCTACAGGCTCATCAGCACCACCTGCTGGTGGCGCTGCTAACTCCTCCTCCCCATCTGTCACAGCTGCAACTGCCTCTGCTCGTACTCTCCCACCAACGCGACAGAAGGACTTTGAAACACCTCCGCAGCAATTCACCTCCAAGCTCACCTTCACATCTTGGGAGACGCGCTTTAGTGTGTGGGCTCAGGGTGAGCTACTGTGGGAGTACTATGCACCCGCCAAACCATCTTTTGTGCCGCAGCCTGCAGAGGCTACACGTGCTGTGCGGGCCCTCATTAACGCTGGTCCTGAAAGTCTCCTTGATGATATCGGTACGTACAATGCAGACCCCATCCGGGGCACCACTGCTCACCTAGTTGGTGCTTATGCACTCATTCGCCGTCGTAGAACTGTCACTGGGCATGCCGCACAAAGTGCACTCACTGTTCAATTCAACACGTTGTAGATGCGGGCAGACGAGACGGTAGATGAGTACTGGGCACTCAGCCTTCGCTTGCTACGTGACCTGGGCAAGGCTGCACCTGGACCTCTCTCCGCATGTCTGTCCATTGTTGCTGGCCGCATCCCTGAGTTGTCTGACCTGTACCTCCATGTCTCCCAGGCAGAACTTGAACGCCTTGCCTCTGCACCAGTCCCTGCTGATTCCCCACCAGGGACTGGCCCCCTCTTTGACTTCACTGCTACACGTCTCACTGACTGGTGGAACTCTCTCCAAAAGAAGCGGCTGCATCGCGCTGCAATTGCAGCTGTCACTACCTCCTCACCCTCTGCTTCTACTACAGCATCCTCCACCGTCTCCACCCTTCAGGCCTCAGCTCACTCAACGCAGGCTGCCGGCCGCGGTGGGAGCAACGGTTCTCACCCCGGCCGTGGTGGTGGTCGTGGGGGCAAAGGACGTGGAGGCGGACGCGGCGGCAGGGGCTCCAGTTCCTCGGTTGCTGATGTCACCTGCTAGAACTGCGGCGCCACCGGCCACTCAGCTCCTAAGTGTCTGGCTCACCGTGACGATGTGCGCCTCGCCTCCTCCATGCGCGCTCATTGGACCCACACCGACGTCGCTGCCTCATCTACTGCTGCCGCAGTCACAGTATCATCGTCCTCATCCTCCTCATCTGCCTCTGCCCTGACCACCACACTAGCCCCACTTCAGCCGTCACAGCCTGCCCCTAGTCCGTGGGGCTGGATGCCACCACCGTCCGGTCCCCCCTACTACGGGCCGCCATCCTCCCGCTACTCTGTCCCTCTCTGGGCCCGGGACGATGGCCACCACTCCGACCGCTCATCTGACCGCTTCTCTGAGCGCTCCTCCGATCGCCGAGACGAAGAACACGCTCTTGAGCGTCGCTTGGCTGAGCTTCTCCACCTCTGCTCCCAGGGAGGTGAGAGTATGAGTGGCCAGTCTCGTGTCTCTGTTTGTGAGTCGGATGTCACTCTCCGTGGTTCCGCCTCTCGTGGTGTGCAAGGGGAATTGCCTGATGATCGTGCATGGATTGAGCACTGGCAGTCTCATACCTTTCCCGCACGACTTCGACAGTCTGCTTCTTCCCCTGCCCGTGGTACTGTGGCTGTCTGCTTGGTCTTTCCCTCTACTCGTGCCTCACCTGGCCTCTGGATCATTGATTCTGGGGCCACGCATCACATGACATCTTGTCGGTCCTCCTTCGTGTCACTTGGGCCTGTTCAGTCAGTACGTTCAGTCCGAACTGGCTCTGGTCAGCTTCTCCCTGTTCAAGGTGTTGATGTTGTCTGCTTTGTTGGCCCTGGCGGCACTGTTTATCTCTCCGATGTCCTGTACGTCCCTGATCTTGAAGTCAGTCTGCTCGCAGTAACCACCCTTGACGATCAAGGCATGGACTTCTCGTCCAGCCGCGGCCTTGCATCCATCTCTCTCCGTTCCTCTGGTCGTATTGTTCTCCGTGGTGTGCGCTGCGATCGCCTGTTCTGAGTGCCTCTCACGTTGCCCTCACCTTCCGCTGCATCTGCCTTTGTTCATGTCGCTCCTTTCTGTCCCCTGATCATGCTGACCTCCTGCATCGTCGCCTATGTCACATCCATACTGCCGCCATCCAGCGCCTCCTTCGCCTTCAGCCTGCCTATGGCCTTGACCCTGCCACTTTCTCTCCTCCCTGCAGGTCCACCTGCCTTGACTGTGCCAGTGGAAAAATGCACCGCTCACCCTTCTCCACCTCTGAATCCACTACCTCTCACCCACTTGATCTGGTGCATGCCGATGTCATGGGCCCCCTACCCCAGGGTTTCCTGGGTGGCCTTGGACGCTATGTCTTGTGTCTCACAGATGACTACTCTCGCTACCGCTGGGTCTTTGCCCTTCGGCATAAAAGCGATGTCACTGATGTCATTGAGTCCTGGCTCCCACAGGCCGAACGGGCTTGTCTCCGGTCTTTGCGTGTCTTTCGCAACGACCGTGGTGGTGAATTCTTTGGTCCAACGTCCCGTTTTGTTGAGTCTCGCGGTGTGCGCCTTGAATCCTGTGCCCCCTACACGCCTCAGCAAAATGGCGTTGTCCGAGCGCT
This sequence comes from Penium margaritaceum, assembly GCA_023375785.1. Taxonomy (NCBI): domain Eukaryota; kingdom Viridiplantae; phylum Streptophyta; class Zygnematophyceae; order Desmidiales; family Peniaceae; genus Penium; species Penium margaritaceum. Next base: position 23,263 of record SZWC01027690.1, on the reverse strand, counting down.
GGAATTGCACCCTTGCTGATGGGGTTAGTTCTTTGCTCTCTGCCTCGAATTAGTCTCCTCTCTTTGCCTTTGAAGCCATGTCCTACATGACCTGGGTCCGGAACAGAATTCCGCATGGACCACTTCCCCACACTGTCACCCCTTTTGAACGCTGGACTGGTCGTCGTGCTGATCTCCATCTTGCACAAGTATGGGGGTGCCTTGCCTCAGTCTGGGTACCCACCGACCAGCGTGAGGGTAAGCTCTCTCCTCGTGGTCGCATGTGCGTGTTCCTTGGTGTCTCTCCCTTCTCGAAAGCCTGGCGCTTCTGGGATCCTTCCCGCTGCCGGGTAATTGAATCTCGTGATGCCCTCTTCTTTGAACACCTGTTTGAGCGTGACTCCCCACGCTTTGGCGGGCCTCTCACTCCGCCCATTCGGGGTGGGGGTGGTCTTCTGCCCTCTGGGCCTCCTGTTCCCTTCTCCGGACCTCCTTCTGTCCCTGCTGTCACTTCCCTGTCCGATCAGCGTCCTCTGTTGTCTGCCTCTCCAGTGGCCTCAGTTCCCTCCACGGCTCCATTGGCCCCCTCACTCAGCCCATCTCCTGGCTCTCCTACCGCTGTCTCTCCCGCGACGTCGTGCTCCTCTTCTCCTCTTGTCTCCACCTCTCCGTCTTCCCCTGTCGCCCCTGTACCTGCTCCCGTCTCCCCTTCTTCTCCTGCATCGCCTCGTCCCACTGTGCCCTCCTCCTCTGCGACCGTTCCACCGGTCTCACCCTTCACGCGTGGTGGGCGACTGCGGGCCCTCCCCTCGTAGTCACACCCTGTTGTCTCCGGTGACCCTGGCCTTTGAGCCCTTGGTCTCACCACCTCTGGCCTGTCTGCAGCAGCGTCTGTCATGCTCCCCAGCACTGCCCTTGGCTACTCCCTGGTTGAGTAGGAATTTCACTCTGCTCTTTCGTCGTCCGTCGCTGTGTATGTTGCCTCGTGCTTTGCTACCGCCGGTCTCTCTCCGCTTCCCCTTGAACCTGTGACGGTACAGGCAGCACGTGCAGCCACTGACTCCTCCCAGTGGGAACAGGCCATGAAGGCTGAACTCGATGCACTGTCAGAGCACAGTGTATATGAGTTAGTGGATTTACCACCAGGCCGCAAAGCTGTTGCAGCCAAGTGGGTGTATCGACGCAAGCTCAACCCAGACAACACTGTGGAACGGTATAAAGCGCGCCTCACTGCAAAAGGGTTCTCACAGATTCCAAGTGTGGACTTTGACGAGACTTTTGTACCTGTTGGTCGTTACACCACTGCCAGAGCACTGCTCAGTCTAGTTGCCCAACATGACTGGGAGCTGGAGCAAATGGACGTCAACAATGCCTTTCTGCATGGCAAGCTGGATGAGGAAATCTACATGGTGCAGCCACCTGGACTCTCGGATGGGACAAGCCGTGTCTGGCGGCTGCGCAAGGCCCTTTATGGGCTCAAGCAATCACCCCGCTGTTGGAACCAGGAGATAACGACAACCCTGGAGAAGGGCGGCTTCAGAAGAAGCCCAGTGGACCCCGCTCTGTTTCTCAGCCCCCCGTCACAGCCATTGGTTGCTATCCTGGTATATGTTGACGATCTTCTCATTGCATCTCCCAGCACCTCTGCAGTCACTGCTGCTAAGTCTCTTCTCCAAGCAGCTTACAAGATGAAGGATCTGGGGCCGGCTCGTGTCTTCTTGGGCATGGAGCTCGAGCTGGACCGTGCACGCCGCACTCTCCACGTGCACCAGGCTGCATATATCCGCAGTCTGGGGGAGCGGTTCAGTCCACTTCTCACTACCATTCCCACCGCCTCTACGCCCATGACCCCAGCTGGACAGACACTGCTGAAATCATTGGACCTTTCCAAGCTGGGGGAGACTGTTGACGTGACTGACTACCTCAGAGTCATAGGGTCACTAATGTACCTTGCCACCACCACTCGTGCTGACGTGGCCTTTGCGATCAACTTCCTCTCACAATTCTCTCAATGCCCACGCGAACGACACTTGGAGGCTGCTTTGCGAATTGTTCGCTATGTTCTTGCCACACCGCGTGTTGGCCTCTTCTTTCGTGCCCAGCCCTCTCTCGTGGTTGTTGGCTTCACTGATAGCGACTGGGCACACGACACTGATGCACGCAGCCGTACGGGGTACATCTTCTTGATTGGTGGCACCGCAGGAAAAGTGGCAAGCAAGGGTGTGTGGCACGCAGCACTGCTGAGGCTGAGTATGTTGCTCTTGGTGCAGGCACGTGTGAAGCTGTCTGGCTGTGTCGCCTGCTGCAACAATTGCGCGTTTCCATCCACTGTATCACTCTGCGCTGCGACAATCAGAGCACAAAAGCCATTGCTGAAAATAGTGGCATGCATCACTCACGCACCAAACACATCAATGTGGAGCATCACTTTGTTCGTGAGTGCATTGCTGCTGGCCCTGTCCAAATCGCATGGGTGGATACCAGGTCGCAGAGAGCGGACTTTCTCACTAAGGCCATCAGCCGAAATGTCTTCAAAGGTGCCATTCACTCTGTTGGTCTCATCAGTCCGCATGATCCAGGATGACTGTCTGTGTGTTCTTTCTGTCTCCCATCATCTCTTTGTAATTCTCTTGTGCGTGTGTGGAGTGCTTGTCATGGGGGAGTGTTGAAGTTCGTCGGCCACTCATAACTCTATGCCCTCTTGCCTCACATCCTACACACATTCTGTACAGATTGAATGAAAATGGTCCCACCTGGGGAAACGCCCAACATGCCCATTCTGGATGAAGCTGGTGGCGTTCCAAGCTGCTGCTGCTGCTGGACCCAGGAATCACCATGAACACAAATGAGACCCTTGGATGACTTTATGAGTTTTCTATGTGTGTGATGCGGTAGATGCTAGGGGCGTACACTCTCACTGCCGTGCCCTGCATCATCTTATTTTGCTTTGCATGTGATGGGGGAGCTGCTTCTTACCCGGGTGCTGATCATTAGGGGACCACCGTGCCGGTTCTGACCGTGCATCGGTGAGTAGCCGCCCTCGGTTATTCCGAGAGGTCGGGCTCGATCCCCGGGTGGCGGTCTTGCTCACCCGAGTTTTACGCTTGTGGTGAGTGAGTGCTCACCGGTACTTGTCTCACTCGCTCCCCGTCTCTCTCCTGTCTTGGTTGAGTGTGAGACTTTGCAAGCAAGTTACCGCATCCATGGCGTGTCTCACTTGTTGGTGGTTGTTGCGTTCTCTCACCTCACCAAACGTCGACTAGGCAGCCTATGCAACTTCCTAGCAACTACACTAGGGAGACACGCAAAGCCTAATAAGCTCCAATAGCTTAGTAATGCGTAGAGAAATAACCATTCACAAGCACATAACATAAAGACATGCCGCGGCACACAATGGGTGAAACTCATAACGGTGTCATTTTGTCCTAAAACCGGCATGCACAATGCAACTCCGTCTCAACCCAGAGATGCATCACTTTAGGCTACTCACACATACAAGTGCAATATGGATTGGTGGACACACTGCAACATATGCAAACCAAGCTTACGAGCCTGTCCACCGACAAAGTTTAGACACCACAGAAAAAGTGTATGACACCCCAGCATGCATTTCGGACACCGTGGCAACTGTTTGGCAATTACTAGTGCATGGAGTTACAAGTCGTCGGTGCTTCGACACCATGCAGGTTTGTATGAGGGACGTGCTCAAAGACGGACACAAAAGAGCAATCACAACAAGATGTACCAACACACGGGAATGACTTACACCACAACATACGCTTGACAATTTTTCGTAGTCGGGGCACTTAGTTTCCTGGTGTGGATGCTGATGCTGATGACTAAGACCCACATGAGGCAACGTGTGGGTTATCACCTTTCATGCCCATTGCAACCAAATGTCTTCCAACACGTGCACAAGCTCATCCATCTCGTTTTGCAGAGGACTTGGTTCAGCCTTTTTGCGAAACAAAACACACAACCAAGAGGACAAGACTTGGGCATGGACTGAAAAGTGTAATGTTGAAGGGGAGCATCGACATGTAGCCATAGACTGGGACCAATAAGGGCATGTTCTGCTGCTCACCCTCGTCCCTGCAGCTAGACAGCACGGCCAGCCATTTCCTGCTGGTGCACCATCATCCAAAACAGGCCATTGCACAAGGTTGCATGAGCTTGAGCTGAGCTGAGCTGCCCCTGCCACGGCATGCGTTTCGCACAAAACCTCACCATGTGACCACAGCAGCAGTAACAGCAGCCGCAACAGCAAGCCGCCAGCACTTCAAGCCAACACATCAAGTCAGGCGGGCCTTCCCCGTCAGAGAACGACCGGGCTCGCCTGCCAGTCGGCCTGCCTGCGTTTCAGCCTGATGGCACGTGCAGGGGTCGAGGGTCGGAGTCACAACCGCGACAGCCTCAGAACCCTTGCGCACATGCCCCAGATGGAGGCTGTGGTGGTGTTGGTGGTTGTGGTTGTGGTTGTGGTTGTGGTTGTGGTTGTGGTTGTGGTTGTGGTTGTGGTGGTGGTGGTTGTGGTGGGTGCCGCTTTCCCAAAGCAACCTCTCGTGACGGCTCTCTCAGCCACACCCTGGCAATGGACATCTGCCCCTGCCGCGGGCCTCTGCCGTGACCTCCTCCGCGACTGAGAATGCGAGCATGGAGAGGAGAGAGAGGTGGCAGGGGGCGTGACGGGGCAGCCTGCTGAATGAGCTGCACGTGCATCTGACACAAGCAAAGAAAGCGGCTCACGCGAACGGAAGGTCGGACGCACGGCACACATGTGCAAACAAAAAACCAGCTGCCCGCACGCCTACCCGAAAGATGGTAAAATCGGAAGGGCCACGCCGCTCGAAACCTGCCATCGTCTGGCCCACCTTTCATTCCTCCACTCTCCTCAGCGATCCCAATGCCAGCCCACAGCACAGTTCCAGCGCGGCTCAACGCGGCGGAGCCACAGCAGCGGCCGCCTCCAGAGACTCTGTGGGAAGAGTGGCCAAGAGCTGGACGTCCAAAGGTCTGTGTTGCCTCGCCACAGAGACACTTGGCCCCTCCCCAGTCACCCCTTGCCCCAAACAAGGCCTTTGCATGCAGGAAGGGTGTTGTCTCGGTGTGAAACGCATGGGTGTCTGGAACGCACCGCAGCTGTGTCCGCCGCCATCACGTGCACTGCACTCGGTCGAGCCCATCCGTCCATCGAATGCCCCACCGTCGCATGCCCTCCGACTGCCCCTGTGACTCCGTTTCAAACGGGCCTTCCCGGCCAGGTTGAGGAAGGCCACAGTGAGGGGCATGCCCCGCAGGTTGACGGCAGTGCACAGGAGCCTCAAGCACCGCAGCACCGTTCACCCACGCCGTGACACCCGACGGGCCGCAAAGGGCTTGAGGCCCATGTCTTTCAGGCGCAGCTGGCACACGCGCGCGCAGCCAGAACCCCCTCACCGGCGTCGTCCCCCGCCTCCACCTCCACCTCCTCCTCTCCCTCCGCCCCCGCCACTGCTCGTCAGACTCGTCACGTCGCTCAGAGTCAAGGACGGCCCCTTCCTCGGGCCCCCTCCATCGCCCCTCCCGCCCCCACCACCCTTCCCGTACGCGTACCCATACCCGTACCCATACCCAGCCACAAGGTGCCCTGCCACGGGCAGTGGCGGCATGCCCCTCTCATCGTCCTCTTCGTCGAGGGCCGCAGTGCGCGCGTTGTACTCCAGCACCCGCCGCTTGATGGCCTGCCTCTCCGCCTCCGCCTTCTGTTCTGTGGCGCGGGCCGACACCGCCAACGCGCTGTCCTTAGGGACGGCCAGCTGCTTCGCCTGCTGTCGGCTCCCCTTCCCTCGCAGAAGCACCCTCATCATCATGTGGCCCCCTCCTCCCTCTCCCCCGCCGTCCCCGCTGCCGTTGCCGCTGTCATCCCCACTCCCGCCGCCGTCTCCCGTGCCAGAGTTGTTGCCGCCGTCCGGACCGCCAGGTCCGACGAAGTTGCCGCCGCCGCTGTGGCGGCCTGGGCCACCACCACTGCCGCTACCTCCCTTCCCAGCAGCTGGAGAAGCAACAGCATTGCCGCTGCTACTGCTGCCTCCACCTCCTCCACCACCCTGGTCGAGCAGCGACATGGGCACTGCCATCGTTAGAGTTGGACCCACCCTCTTCTCCAGCCTCCTCTCAGCTAGACTCTCCTGCATCAGGGCCTTGAACTCCCTCTCAAAATCTGCTTCTTCCTCCGGATCGACCGCGGTGGCCACAGCTGCCTTCACCTTCACCTCCTCCTCTTCATCTGTCTCCCCCTCCTTCCCTCTCCGCTGCTCTCCATCGCCATCTGTGTCACTCTCACCAGCCCCTCTTTCCCTCGGGTCTCTCTCATCCTCACTCTCACTCATCCCGCCATGGTGCAGCTGGCCCCCTCTCTGAGATCCCTCCCCACCGTCTCCGTCACCGTCCCCATCAGCCCCTTCCCTAATGGGCTCTAGCCCTTCCCCCAGTCCCGCCCCCCCATTGCTCTGCTGCTGCTGTTGCTGCTGCTGCTGCTCCTGCTCTGCCAGTTTGAGCATGACTGCCTGCGCCTCCTCTACTGTGGTGAGCCTCTTCATTTGCGGGCGCAGCTCCGCAAACACATCCTGTGGACAGACCGTGTGAACACACGTGCATAGCGTTGCACGGCATGCCATGGCATGGCATGGTGTGGCATGGCATGGTGTGGCAGGGCATGGCATAACATGGCAGGGCAAGGCATGGCATGGCAAGGAATGGCATGAGATGGCATGGCATCACATTGCATGGCATGCCATGGCATGGCAGAGCGTGCCATGGAGCCACGGAGAAGAAGCGGCGAGTGGATGTTGGGTGGCAGACAAATGATTCTGCACCACCATGCATCAATGCTGTCATGCACCATGCATTGCTGTGGTCATTCCACCGCTGCAATTCACAAGCAGCAAGAAAACAAAGGCCACGGAACTCTCCAGAGATAGCAAGACATGGCAATATATGGCAAGATATGGCAAGATATGGCAAGATACGGCGAGATATGGCAAGATATGGCAAGATATGGCAAGATACGGCGAGATATACCAAGATATGGCGAGACAGGGGAAAGAGAGGAGGCCGACATCCACACATTGCATGAGGGGAAAGAGAGGAGGCCGACATCCACACATTGCATGAGGGGAAAGAGAGGAGGCCGACATCCACACAT
>SZWC01027689.1:16073-29681 GCA_023375785.1 Penium margaritaceum | reverse complement strand
AAGACCTTCAACAAGCAGTGGCACGGTATGGCTAGCGTGCACAGTGACCAACCAAAGGATGCATACGTCACTCACTACGACCGAATAAGTCCACTATGTGTGGTCAACATTGACAACTCATAACACCTGTCTTAAATGGTCAGAGGGAGAGACAATGGTTTGGGAAGCATATGTATTGACTAGAAAGGACAAAGAACTTCAATACGTAGTGGCACGGTGTGGCTAACATGCACACCAAACAATCAAACTTGGCATGTGTCACTGATCATGACCACAGAATTCCAATATGGGTGGTCAACGTTCACCAACCATAACACGAGTCACAAACAGTAAGAAGAGGAAACAATGCTATGAGAATACCGGTTATCAACTACCAAGTACAATGACCTTCAGACAGTAGTAGCACGATGTGCCTACCATGCACAATGACCGACCAAAGTAAGCATATGTACTGCCTTTGACCAGAGAAATCCGCTGTGTGTGGTCAATGCTCACAACTCATTATACGAGACACAAATGGTCAGAGGGGGAAACAATGGTTTGGAAATACTTGGTATCGACTAGCAAGTGCAAAGACCTTCGATAAATGGTGGCACGGTATGGCTACCATGCACAATGACCAACCAAGGTATTCTTGTGTCATTGAATATCATAAAAAGAGTTTCACTATGTCTTGTCAACTTTCCTTCTTACGGCTGGTCAATTGCAGCAATGGTTGAGAGGTTATTCAAGCTCTAAGTTGCAAAATTCAAAATGTAGTCAGCGTCAATTGTTTATGAATAAACTGAAATTGTTATCATGAATACTTCAAAAAACAACCCTATAATCTTACACCCCCTCATTTTATGACCTTTACCCAGAAGAACCCTTATAATGTCACTTGGATAACACATGAACATCATGTGAGTTGGCTTAGTGCTAATAGAGTTAGATTCTGGAGCGATAGGTCCTTGGTTTGAATCCTCGTACGCGCAATATACAATAGGCTCGCAACCAGGGGGGGTGGGGCGGCCGTGTTGTGCTACCTCAACTCTTCCTTTGAGCCTAAGCTGTGGGGGGGTAGGGGGTGTCATAATGCTGTCGCAAATCTGTCTTCCAAGTCGTCCAAGGAACATCCCTCTAGGGGGGTAGGAGGGAGTATTCCAGTGAAGGCACCTACGCGTAACAAATAAACAAAAACCGACCTGGTGTCAAAGGGAGAAACCTTTTTCTATTTATTGAATAGCAAGTGCAAATACTTTCAACAAGTAGTGGAGCGGTGTGGCTACCATGTACAATGACCAACCAGATTAGGCATGTGCCACTTACCATGACAAAATAATTTTACTATGTGTGGTTAACGTTGACAACCCATACTACAAGCCACGAGTTGTCACAGGGGGAAACAATAGGTTGGGAACACCAAGAATCACATAGCAAGCACAAGGGGCTTCAATACGTTGTGGCACTGTGTGGACACCATGCACGATGACCAACCAAAGAAGGCATATGTCACTGACCATTATAAAATAATATCAATAAGTGTGGTAAACTTTGACAACTCATAACACGAGTCACAAATGGTCAGGATGGAAGGTAATGGTTTGTGAATACTAGTTATTGACTACCAAGTACGAATATTTTCAGTATGTAGTGGCACAATGTGGCTTCAATGCACAGTGACCAACCAAAGTAAGCACATGTCACTAACCATGACGAGCAAATTTCACTTCATGTGGTCAACGTTGAAAATGCATAACACGAGTAACAAATGGTCAGTGGGGAAAAGAATGGATTGGGAAGCCTGTGTATTGGATAGAAAGGACAAAGAACTTCAATACGTGGTGGCAGAGTGTGGCTAACATGCACACCAAACAATCAAACTAGGCATATGTCAGTGATCATGACCAGAGCATTTCAGTATGGGTGGTCAATGTTGACCAACCATAACACGAGTCACAAACGGTCAGGAGAGGAAACAATGCTATGAGAATATCGGTTCTCAACTACCAAGTACAATGACCTTCAGTCAGTAGTAGCGCGGTGTGGCTACCATGCACAATGACCAACCAAAGTAGGCATATTTCCTGCCTTTGACCAAAGAAATCCGCTGTGTGTGGTCCACATTGACAGCTCATGATAAGAGTCACAAATGGTCAAGGGGGGAAACAATGGTTTGGGAGCACCACGTATCACATAGCAAGCACAAGGGGCTTCAATACGTTGTGGCACGGTATGGGGACCATGGACGATGACCAACCAAAGTAGGCATATGTCACTGACCATGACCAAATAATGTCACTAAGTGTGGTGAACTTCGACAACTCACAACACGAGTCACAAATGGTCAGGGTGGAAGGTAATGCTTTGTGAATACTAATTATCTACTAGAAAGTACAAATACCTTCAATGTGTAAAGGCACAATGTGGCCTCAATGCACAGTGACCAACCAAAGTATGCATATGTCACCAACCATGATGAACAAATTTCACGTATGTGGTCAATGTTGAAAACGCATAACACGAGTCACAAATGGTCAGAGGGGAAAACAATGGATTGGGGACACTAGCTATCAACTAGCAAGTACAAAGACCCTCGACAAGCAGTGGCACGGTATGGCTAGCGTGCAGAGTGACCAACCAAAGGATGCATACGTCACTCACTACGACCGAATAAGTCCACTATGTGTGGTCAACATTGACAACTCATAACCCTAATCCCAAATGGTCAGAGGGAGAGACAATGGTTTGGGAAGCATATATATTGACTAGAAAGGACAAAGAACCTCAATACGTAGTGGCACGGTGTGGCTAACATGCACACCAAACAATCAAAGTTGGCATGTGGCATTGATCATGACCACACAATTCCAATATGGGTGGTCAACGTTGACCAACCATAACACAAGTCACTAACGGTAAGAAGAGGAAACAATGCTATGAGAATATCGGTTCTCAACTAGCAAGTACATTGACCTTCAGTCAGTAGTAGCACTGTGTGCCTACCATGCACAATGACCGACCAAAGTAAGCATATGTACTGCCTTTGACCAGAGAAATCCGCTGTGTGTGGTCAATGCTGACAACTCATAATACGAGTCACAAATGGTCAGAGGGGGAAACAAAGGATTGGGAAGCCTATGTATTGGCTAGAAAGGACAAAGAACTTCAATACGTAGTGGCACGGTATGGCTAATATGCCCACCAAACAATCAAACTAGGCATATGTCACTGATCATGATCAAAGAATTTCAATATGGGTGGTCAACGTTGACCAACCATAACACGAGTCACAAACGTTCAGGACAGGAAACAATGCTATGAGAATATCGGTTCTCAACTACCAAGTACAATTACCTTCAGTTAGTAGTAGCGCGGTGTGGCTACCATGCACAATGACCGACCAAAGGAGGCATATTTACTGCCTTTGACCAAAAAAATCCGCTTTGTATGGCCCACGTTGATAACTCATAATACGAGTCACAAATGGTAAGAGGGGGAAACGATGGATTGGGAACACCACGTATCACATAGCAAGAACAAGGGGCTTCAATGCGTTGTGGCACGGTGTGGGGACCATGCACGATGACCAACCAAAGTAGGCGTATGTCACTGGCCATGACAAAACAATGTCACTAAGTGAGGTGAACTTTGACAACTCACAACACGAGTCACAAATGGTCAGGGTGGAAGGTTATGGTTTGTGAATACTAGTTATCTAATAGCAAGTACAAATACCTTCAATATGTAGTGGCACAATGTGGCTTCAATGCACAGTGAACGCCCAAAGTATGCATATGTCATTGACCATGACGAAAGAATTTCACTTCATGTGGTCAACGTTGAAAACGCATAACACGAGTCACAAATGGTCATGTGGGAAAACAACGGGTTGGGAACACTAGTTATCAACTAGCAAGTACAAAGACCTTCAACAAGCAGTGGCACGGTATGGCTAGCGTGCACAGTGACCAACCAAAGGATGCGTACGTCACTGGCTACGACCGAATAAGTCCACTATGTGTTGTCAACATTGACAACTCATAACACGAGTCAAAAATGGTCATAGGGAAAGAAAATGGTTTGGGAAGCCCATGTATTGACTAGAAAGGACAAAGAAATTCAATACGTAGTGGCACGGTGTGGTTAATATGCACACCAAACAACCAGTTTAGGCATATGTCACTGATCATGACCAAGTAATGTCACTAAGTGTGGTAAACTTCGACAACTCACAACACGAGTCACAAATGGTCAGAGTGGAAGGCAATGGGTTGTGAATACTAGTTATCTACTAGCAACTAAAAATAGCTTCAATATGTAGTGGCACAATGTGGCTTCAATGCACAGTGACCAACAAAAGTATGCATATGTCACTAAGCATGACAAACAAATTTCACTTCATGTGGTCAACGTTGAGAACGCATAACACGAGTCACAAATGGTCAGAGGGGAAAACAATGGATTGGGAAGCCTATGTATTGGCCAGAAAGGACAAAGAACTTAAATACATAGTGGCACGGAGTGGCTAATATGCACACCAAACAATCAAAGTAGGCATATGTCACTCGTCATGACCAGAGAACTTCAATATGGGTGGTCAACGTTGACCAGCCATGACACGAGTCACAAACGGTCAAGAGAGGAAACAATGCTATGAGAATACCGGTTCTTAACTACCAAGTACAATGACCTTCAGTCAATAGTAGCGCGGTGTGGCTACCATGCACAATGACCGACCAAATGAGGCATATTTACTGCCTTTGACCAAAAAAATCCGCTTTGTATGGTCCACCTTGACAACTCATAATACGAGTCACAAATGGTCAGAGGGGGAAACGATGGTTTGGGAACACCACGTATCACTTAGCAAGTACAAGGGGCTTCAATACGTTGTGGCACGGGTTGGGACCATGCACGATGACCAACCAAAGTAGGCATATGTCACTGGCCATGACAAAACAATGTCACTAAGTGTGGTAAACTTTGACAACTCACAACACGATTCACAAGTGGTCAGGGTGGAAGGTAATGGTTTGTGAATACTAGTTATCTACAAGCAAGTACAAATACCTTCAATATGTAGAGGCACAATGTGGCTTTAATGCACAGTGACCACCCAACTCATAACACGAGTCACAAATGGTCAGAAGGGAAAACAATGGGTTGGGAGCACCAGTTATCAAGTAGCAAGTACAAAGACCTTCAACAAGCAGTTGCACGGTATGGCTAGCGTGCACAGTGACCAACCAAAGGATGCATACGTCACTGACTACGACCGAATAAGTCCACTATGTCTGGTCAACATTGACAACTCATAACACGAGTCACAAATGGTCAGAGGGAGAGAACATGGTTTGGGAAGCCTATGTATTGACTATAAAGGACAAAGAACTTCAATATGTAGTGGCACGGTGTGGCTAATATGCACACCAAACAACCAATTTAGGCATATGTCACTGATCATGACCACAGATTGTCAATATGGGTGGTCAACGTTGACCAACCATAACACGAGTCACAAACAGTCAGGNAGAAATCCGCTGTGTGTGGTCAACGTTGACAACTCATAATACGAGTCACAAATGGTCAGAGGGGGAAACAATGGTTTGGGAACACCAAGTATCACATAGCAAGCACAAGGGGCTTCAATACGTTGTGGCACGGTGTGAAGACCATGCACGATGACCAACCAAAGTTACATATGTCACTGACCATGACCAAGTAATGTCACTAAGTGTGGTAAACTTTGACAACTCACAATACGAGTCACAAATGGTCGGGATGGAAGGTAATGGTTTGTGAATACTAGTTATCTACTAGCAAGTACAAAAACCTTAAATATGTAGTGGCATGATGTGGCTTCAATGCACAGTGACCAACCAAAGTATGCATGTGTCACTAACCATTACGAACAAAGTTCACTTCATGTGGTCAACGTTGAAAACGCATAACAAGAGTCACAAATGGACATACGGGAAAACAATGGATTGGGAAGCCTATGTATTGGCTAGAAAAGACAACGAATTTCAATACGTAGTGGCACGGCGTGACTAATATGCACACCAAACAATCAAACTAGGCATATGTCACTGATCATGGCTAGAGAATTTCAATATGGGTGGTAAACGTGGACCAACCATAACACGAGTCACAAACGGTCAGGAGAGGAAACAATGCTATGAGAATATCGGTTCTCAACTACCGACTACTATGACATTCAGTCAGTAGTAGCGCGGTGTGGCTATCATGCACAATGACCAACCAAAGTAGGCATATTTACTGCCTTTGACCAAATAGTCTGCTGTGTGTGGTCCACGTTGACAACTCATAATACGATTCACAAATGGTCAGGGGTGGAAACAATGGTTGAGGAACACCACGTATCACATAGCAAGCACAAGGGGCTTCAATACGTTGTGGCACGGTGTGGGGACCACGCACGATGACCAACCAAAGTAGGCATATGTCACTGACCATGACCAAATAATGTCACTAAGTGTGGTAAACTTTTATAACTCACAACACGAGTCACAAATAGTCAGGGTGGAAGGTAATGGTTTGTGAATACTTCTTGTCTACTAGCAAGTACAAATACCCCCAATATGTAGAGGCACAATGTGGCTTCAATGCACAGTGACCACCCAAAGTATGCATATGTCACTGACCATGACGAAAGAATTTCACTTCATGTGGTCAACGTTGAAAACGCATACCACGAGTCACAAATGGTCATGTGGGAAAACAATGGGTTGGGAACACTAGTTATCAACTAGCAAGTACAAAGACCTTCAACAAGTAGTCGCACGGTATGGCTAGCGTGCACAGTGAGCAATCAAAGGATGCATACGTCACTGACTACGACCGAATAAGTCCACTGTGTATGGTCAACATTGACAACTCATAACACGAGTCACAAATGGACAGAGGGAGAGAACATGGTTTGGGAAGCCTATGTATTGACTAGAAAGGACAAAGAACTTCAATACGTAGTGGCACGGTGTGGCTAATATGCACACCAAACAATCAAACTAGGCATATGTCACTGATCATGACCACATAACTTCAATATGGGTGGTCAACGTTGACCAACCAAAACACGAGTCACAAACGGTCAGGAAAGGAAACAATGCTATGGGAATATCGGTTCTCAACTACCAAGTACAAAGACCTTCAGTCAGTACTAGCACGGTGTGGCTACCATGCACAATAACCGACCAAAGTAGGCATATGCACTGCCTTTGACCAAAGAAATCTGCTGTGTGTGGTCAACGTTGACAACTCATAATACGAGTCACAGATGGTCAGAGGGGGAAACAATGGTTTGGGAACACCAAGTATTACATAGCAAGTCCACGAGGCTTCCATACGTTGTGGCACGGTGTGGAGACCATGCACGATGAGCAACCGAAGAAGGCATGTGTCACTGACCATGACCAAATAATGTGACTAAGTGTGATAAACTATAACAACTCACAACATGAGTCACAAATCATCAAGGTGGAAGGTAATGGTTTGTGAATACTAGTTATCTACTAGCAAGTACAAATACCTTCAATATGTAGTGGCACAATGTGGCTTCAATGCACAGTGACCAAACAAAGTATGCATATGTCACTGAACATGATGAAAGAATTTCATTTCATGTGGTCAACGTTGAAAACGCATAATACGTGTCACAAATGGTCAGAGGGGAAAACAATAGGTTGGGAACACTAGTTATCAACTAGGAAGTACAAAGACCTTCAACAAGAAGTGGGACGGTATGGCTAGCGTGCACAATGACTAACCAAAGGATGCATACGTCACTGACTACGACGGAATAAGCCCACTATGTGTGATCAGCATTGACAACTCATAACACGAGTCACAAATG
This sequence comes from Penium margaritaceum, assembly GCA_023375785.1. NCBI lineage: Eukaryota > Viridiplantae > Streptophyta > Zygnematophyceae > Desmidiales > Peniaceae > Penium > Penium margaritaceum. The sequence continues at coordinate 21,826 of SZWC01027689.1, read as the reverse complement.
GTCAGAGGGAGAGACAATGGTTTGGGAAGCGTATGCATTGACTATAATGGACAAACAACTTCAATACGTAGTGGCACGGTGTGGCTTATATGCACACCAAACAACCAAACTAGGCATATATCACTGATAATGACCACAGAATTTCAATATGGGTGGTCAATGTTGACCAACCATAACACGAGCCACAAACGGTTAGGACATGAAACAATGCTATGGGAGTATCGGTTCTTAACTACCAAGTACAACGACCTTAAGTCAGTAGTAGCACGATGTGGCTACCATGCACAATGACCGACCAAATTAGGCATATGTACTGCCTTTGACCAAAGAAATACGCTGTGTGTCGTCATCGTTTACAACTCATAATACGAGTCACAAATGGTGAGAGGGGGAAACAATGGTTTGGGAACACCAAGTATCACATAGCAAGCACAAGGGGCTTAAATACGTTTTGGCACGGTGTGGAGACCATGCAAGATGACCAACCAAAGTAGGCATATGTCACTGACCATGACCAAGTAATGGCACTAAGTGTGGTAAACTTTGACAACTCACAACACGAGTCACAAATGGTCAGGGTGGAAGGTCATGGTCTGTGAATACTAGTTATCTACTAGCAAGTACAGATACCTTCAATATGTAGTGGCAGAATGTGGCTTCAATGCACAGTGGCCACCCAAAGTATGCATATGTCACTGACCATGATGAAATAACTTCACTTAATGTGGTCAACGTAGAAAACACATAACGCGAGTCACAAATGGCCAGAGGGAAAAATAATGGTTTGGGAACACTAGTTATCAACTAGGAAGTCCAAAGAGCTTCAACAAGCAGTGGCACGGTATGGCTAGCGTGCACAGTGACCATCCAAAGGATGCATACGTCACTGGCTACCACCGAATAAGTCCACTATGTGTCGTCAACATTGACAACTTATAACACGAGTCACGGATGGTGAGAGGGAGAGAAAATGGTTTGGAATGCCTATCTATTGACTAGAAAGGATAAAGAGCTTCAATACGTAGTGGCACGGTGTGGCTTATTTGCACACCAAACAACCAAAGTAGGCATGTGTCACTGATCATGACCACATAACTTCAATATGGGTGGTGAACGTTGACCAAACATAACACGAGTCACAAATGGTGAGGACAGGAAACAATGCTATGGGAATATCGGTTCTCAAGTACCAAGTACAACGACCTTCATTAAGTAGTAGCACGGTGTGGCTACCATGTACAATGACCGACCAAAGTAGGCATATGTAGTGCCTTTGACCAAGGACATCCGCTGTGTGTGGTCAACGTTGACAACTCATAATACGAGTCACAAATGGTCAGAGGGGGGAACAATGGTTTGGGAATACCAAGTATCACAGAGCAAGCACAAGGGGTTTCAAAACATTGTGGCACGGTGTAGAGACCATGCACGATGACCAACCAAAGTAGGCATACGTCAGTGACCATGACCAAATAATGTCACCAAGTGTGGTAAGCTTTGACAACTCACAACACCTGTCACAAATGGTCATGGTGGAAGGTAATGGGTTGTGAATACTAGTTATCTACTAGCAAGTACAAATACCTTCAATATGTAGTGGTAAAATGTGGCCTCAATGCACACTGACCAACCAAAAAATGCACATGTCATTAACCACGACAAAAACATTTCACGTATGTAGTCTATGTTGAAAACGCATAGCACGAGTCACAAATGGTCAGATGGGAAAACAATGGATTGGAACACTAGCTATCAACTAGCAAGTACAAAGACCTTCAACAAGCAGTGGCACGGTATGGCCAGCGTGCACGGTGACCAACCAAATGATGCATACGTCACTGACTACGACCGAATAAGTCCACTATTTGTGGTCAACATTGACAACTCAAAACATGAGTCACAAATGGTCAGAGGGAGATACAATGGTTTGGGGAGCCTATGTATTGACTAGAAAGGACAAATAACTTCAATACGTAGTGGCACGGTGTGGCTAAAATGCACACCAAACAACCAAACTAGGCATATGACACTGATCATGACCACATAATTTCAATGTGGGTTGTCAACGTTGACCATCCATAACACGAGTCACAAACGGTTAGGACAGGAAACAATGCTATGGGAATACCGGTTCTCAACTACCAAGTACAGCAACTTTAAGTCAGTAGTAGCACGGTGTGTCTACCACGCACAATGACCGACAAAGTAGGCATATGTACTGCCTTTGACCAAAGAAATTTGCTGTGGTGGTCAACGTTGACAACTCATAATACAAGTCACAAATGGTCAGAGGGGGAGACAATGGTTTTGGAACACCAAGTATCACATAGCAAGCACAAGGGGCTTCAATACGTTGTGGCATGGTGTGGAGACCATGCACGACGACTAACCAAAGTAGGCATATGTCACTGACCATGACCAAGTAATGTCACTAAGTGTGGTAAACTTTGACAACTCACAACGCGAGAAACAAATGGTCAGGGTGGAAGGTAATGGTTTGTGAATACTAGTTATCTACTAGCAAGTACAAATACATTCAATATGTAGTGGCACAGTGTGGTTTCAATGCACAGTGACCAACCAAAGTATGCATATGTCACTAACCATGACGAACAAATTTCACTTCATGTGGTCAACATTGAAAACGCATAACACAAGTCACAAATGGTCAGAGGGGAAAACAATGGATTGGGAAGCCTATGTATTGGCTAGAAAGGGCAAAGAACATCAATACGTAGTGGCACGGTGTGGCTAATATGCACACCAAACAATCAACCTAGGCATATGTCACTGATCATGACCAGAGAATTTCTATATGGGTGGTCAACGTTGACGAACCATAACACGAGTCACAGACGGTCAGGAGAGGAAACAATGCTATGAGAATATCGGTTCTCAACTACCAAGTACAATGACCTTTAGTCAGTAGTAGCACGGTGTTGTCACCATGCACAATGACCGACCAAAGTAGGCATATGTACTGCCTTTGTCCAAAGAAATCCGCTCTGTGTGGTCAACGTTGACAACTCATAATGCAAGTCACAAATGGTGAAAGGGGGTAACAATGGTTTGGGAACACCAAGTATCACATAGCAAGCACAAGGGGCTTTAATACGTTGTGGCACGGTGTGGAGACCATGCACGATGACCAACCAAAGGAGGCATATGTCACTAACCATGACCAAGTAATGTCACTAAGTGTGGTAAACTTTGACAACTCACAACACGAGTCACAAATGGTCAGGGTGGAAGGTAATGGTTTGTGAATACTAGTTATCTAATAGCAAGTACAAATACCTTGAATATGTAGTGGCACAATGTGGCTTCAATGCACAATGACTACCCAAAGTATGCATATTTCACTGACCATGACGAAATTATTTCACTTCACGTGGTCAACGTTGAAAACGCATAACACGAGTCACAAATGGTGAGAGGGGAAAACAATTGGTTGGCAACACTAGTTATGAACTAGGAAGTACAAAGACCTTCAACAAGTAGTGGCACGGTATGGCTAGCGTGCATAGTGACCAACCAAAGGATGCATACGTCACTGACTACAACTGAATAAGTCCACTATGTGTGGTCAACATTGACAACTCATAACATGAGTCACAAATGGTCAGAGGGAGAGAAAATGGTTTGGGAAGCCTATGTATTGACTAGAAAGGACGAAGAACATCAATACGTAGTGTTACGGTGTGGCTAATGTGTACACCAAACAACCAAACTAGGCATATGTCACCGATCATGACCACATTATTTGAATATGGGTGGTCAACGTTGACCTATCATAACACGAGTCACAAACGGGCACGACAGGAAACAATGCTATGGGAATATCGGTTCTCGATTACCAAGTACAATGACCTTCATTCAGTAGTAGCACGGTGTGGCTACCATGTACAATGACGCACCAAAATAGGCATATTTACTGCCTTTGACCAAAGAAATCCGCTGTGTGTGGTCAATGTTGACAACTCATAATACGAGTCACAAATGGTCAGAGGGGGAAACAATGGTTTGGGAACACCAAGTATCACATAGCAAGCACAATGGGCTTCAATACATTGTGGCACGGTGTGGAGACCATGCACGATGACCAACCAATGTAGGCATATGTCACTGACCATGACCAAATAATGTCACTAAGTGTGGTAAACTTTGACAATTCACAACACGAGTCACAAATGGTCAGGGTGGAAGGTAATGGTTTGTGAATACTAGTTATCTACTAGCAAGTACAAATACATTCTATGTGTAGTGGCACAATGTGGCTTCAATGCATAGTGACCAACCAAAGTATGCATATGTCACTGAACATGACGAAAGAATTTCACTTCATGTGGTCAGCGTTGAAAACGCATAACACAAGTCACAAATGGTCAGAGAGGAAAACAATGGACTGGGAACATTACTTATCAACTAGGAAGTACAAAGACCTTCAACAAGCAGTGGCACGGTATGGCTAGCATGCACAATGACCAACCAAAGGATGCATACGTCACCGACTACGACCGAATAAGTCCAATGTGTGTGGTCAATTTTGACAACTCATAACACGAGTCACAAATGGTCAGAGGGAGAGACAATGGTTTGGGAAGCCTATGTATTGACTATAAAGGACAAAGAACTTCAATACGTAGTGGCACGGTGTGGCTAATACGCACACCAAACACTCAAACTAGGCATATGTCACTGATTCTGACCACAGTATTCCAATATGGGTGGTCAACGTTGACCAACCATAACACGAGTCACAAACGGTCAGGACAGGAAACAATGTTATGGGAATATCAATTCTCAACTTCCAAGTACAACGACCTTCACTCAGTAGTAGCACGGTGTGGCTACCATGCACAATGACCAACCAAGGTAGGCATATCACCCTCTGCCTTTGACCAAAGAAATCCGCTGTGTGTGGTGAACGTTGACAACTCATAGTACGAGTCACAACTGGTTTGAGGGGGAAACAATGGTTTGGGAACACCAAGTATCACATAGCAAGTACAAGGGGCTTCAATACGTTGTGGCACGTTGTGGAGACCATGCACGATGACCAACCAAAGAAGGCATATGTCACTGACCATGACCAAGTAATGTCACTAAGTGTGGTAAACTTTGACAACTCACAACACGAGTCACAAATGGTCAGGGTGGAAGGTAATGGTTTGTGAATACTAGTTATCTACTAGCAAGTACAAATACCTTCAATATGTAGTGGCACAATGTGGCTTCAATGCACAGTGACCAACCAAAGTATGCATATGTCACTGAACATGACGACATAATTTCACTTCATGTGGTCAACGTTGAAAACGCATAACACGAGTCACAAATGGTCTGAGGGGAAAACAATGGATTTGGAACACTCGTTATCCACTAGGAAGTACAAAGATCTTCAACAAGCAGTGGCACGATATGGTTAGCGTGCATCGTGACCAACCAAAGGATGCATACGTCACTCACTACGACCGGATAAGTCCACTATGTGTGGTCAACACTTACAACTCATAACACGAGTCACAAATGGTCAGAGGGAGAGACAATGGTTTGGGAAGCCTTTGTATTGACTAGAAAGGACAATGAACTTCAATACGTAGTGGCACGGTGTGGTTAATACGCACACTAAACAACCAAACTAGGCATATGTCACTGATCATGACTACGAATTTCAATATGGGTGGTCAACGTTGACTAACCATAACACGAGTCACAAACGGTCAGGACAGGAAACAATGCTATGGGAACAT